>BMAO01022315.1:0-76318 GCA_019973975.1 Trichonephila clavata | reverse complement strand
AAAAAAAAACGTATATTCAAAAAAATTAATTTATTAGAGCATATTTTATTTGTAAATGCATGTATTTAATAAAAACTGTTCAAACATTCACGTTATTTTCTCTCTTTACTTATTTATTGTTGGATGAGTTAGCTATACCAAAAGTCTAAGCAGATTTCCGCTTTTGATCAACAACCTTAAGAAACTCCATCTTCACTTTAAGCGAAATAGCATTTCGCTTTTCTCTGAGCTTTTTGCCATTGTATTAAAAAATGAGGACTAAACTGAATGATTTTTACTTACAATGTGATGTACTCGTCAAAGAATTTCAAAGCCAGCTGTTGAGATAACTAAATGTTTTTGTGTGGCGTTTTTGGGGATGGAGGGTGAAAATAGCTTATATAAACAAAATTGGCTCGTATCACAGACCATTTCAAGGTATTTCATAGCCAAGTTAGCCTCCTTTTTATGAAAAATGTGAAACGACCTGTCTTTCATTTCATACACCTCTAAAACCTCGTCAGCGTGACTGCTATTTTTCTTTCAATGTTCATTTCCAGAAGGGAATTTTCTTAATGCGATGTTCATATCGTGTTAAGAGGAGAAAAAATACATGATAACACATAGTAGTTTTTCGGGAGTGTTTTATTATTTCGTGTTAACCAATATATCGTCTTAAGCGTCTTCGCGTTTAACGTATTTCTCTGTACTTAAAACTCTCCATTGTTAGATATTACACTTTTTATTCAGCTTCTAAATATATATATATATTATTATATTTATTTACTGGTGTCCAAAGTTAAGCATAAATCGTAAAATGCGAAAACATGAGTAAATATTCGTAAATTATTCCAAATTTTTGCGGATATTAACTGGGTGAAGAAAAACATGGGTTTATGCAAAACTTTTCAGTCTACTACGCTGCCGAACACCGGCGCATCGGAACGCGGAGAAACCGATTCACGCAGCATATCAGTTCAGACAAGTTTCGTGCAACTTCTGTGCGAAGGTACGTGTTAACCATCAAACAAGGTGAATGATGGCACAAAGACGCCAATTGGACAGTTTACAAAGAAGAATCGTTGGAATACGGAATCCTCAATCACAAACCGAAGTGTCTCAAATTCTGAATGTGGACCAGTCTGTGATCTCAAGACTGTGGCAGAGGTATCAAAGAACGGGAGAACCCGACAACCAGTATCAGGTCGACCAAGAGTCACAACCCCTCGGCAACACCGATATCTGGTAATAAGTGCGTGACGTCAGAGAGGCAGTACTGCAAGAGCATTGGGTTCGGCGCTCACAGTCGCCACAGAAATACGAGTTTCGAGACAAACTGTTTACAGAAGACTCAATCTTTATGGCCTGTATGCCAGAAGATCAGCATTTTGCATTCCAATCACGTGTGCGCATAAACGCGCTCGTTTGAACTGGAGTTTGAAACATCAACATTGGAGTGTGGGAAAGTGGGTCAATGTGATGTTCAGTGACGAGTCCCGGTTTAGTCTGAGTAGTGATTGTCGGTGTGTAACGATATGGAGAGAACGTGGAACACGTTTTGAACCAATAAACATAACGGGAAGACATCATTTTCCGTCAAGGGGAATAATGGTATGGGAAGGCATCGTGATGGACGGCCGCACAGACCTCCCTTTCTTTGACCCGGGGTCTGTGACTGCTCAAAGAAACAGAGACGAAGTTCTTGAGCCTTATGTTCGCTTGTTTCGAGGTGCTGTAGGTCCTGACTTCATATTCATGGATGGTAATGCTCCATGTCACCGAACAGGGCTGATTGATGACTTCCTTGAAACGGAAAACATCCAGAGCATGTCATGGCCTGCGAACTCCCCTGATTTAAATCCTATCGAGCATGTATGGGATATGCTCGGAAGACAAATTGCAGCCTTTCGCACCCACCAAGCTCCGTTACAGAACTCAAGAGAGCTCTCCAAGAAGCTTTGAACAGTTTGAGCCCACAACTCATTCATCATCTCATAGCAAGTATGGTAAATCGCTGTGTGGCGTGCCTGGCTGTCAGAGGTGACCACACGCCTTATTAAACTGCAGCATCAGTATTTTATTTAATGTTTTCTTTCATTTTTTATTTAAAGTGCGAATCCTTGCTATGCTCAGTTTTCTTTCAAACTGCTACTTTGGATAGTAAAATTAATTATTATCATTCTTTTGACTTGTGCTTCCTTATTTTATAACCATTTTACACTCGCATATCACGTTTCCCGCCATTCTGATTTACAGTTCCTTCATTTTTTAATCGGGGAAAAGAAAGATTTGTTAAATCGCGGAATACATTAAATAGGGGTTCGGTAAATTGGGCTCTGAATATATATATGCTTAAGAGTCAAAACATTATGACCACCTTTCAATAACGAGTTGACCCACTTTTGGCGCGCAACACTGCTTCAACCCGCCTTGGCATTGATGCCACAAGTCCTTGGTAGATGGCCGGAGACAGATTGTACCAGATGTTTAAGCAACGGTCACGCAAATCTGAGATATTGCGAATTGGTTGTCTTTGAACTCTGAGCTGCCGTCCCATGACATCCCAAATGTGTTCTATCAGATTCAGATCCGGTGAGTTATGTAGCCAGGACATTAACTGGAATTCAGCATCATGTTCCTGGAACCACTCCAACACAATTTTAGCCTTGAGGCACGGGGCGTTGTCCTATTGGACATTCCATTTTCAGCTGGAAAAACAGAGGCCATGTAAGGGTGCAACTGGTCCGCAATGATGTTCCGATACCCTGTAGCATTCATGGTCTGCTCTACCACAACCACGGGTCCCAGAGACGCCCAAGAGAACGTCCCCCAAAGCATTATACCGCCACCACCGGCCTGTGTATGATCTACTGTACATTGGGGAGCAACTGTTAGCCTGGAAGACGGCTTATCCTGACACGGCCATCGGCGTGATGAATGACAAACCGTGATTCATCTGACCTGGAAACTCTCTCCCACTGATCCATGAACCAGTCGCGATGTTCCCGGGCCCAGCGCTGGGGCAGTTGTCGATGACGCTTGGTCAGCAAAGGCAGACGAGTGGGACGTTTGCTGCGTAGCCCCATATCCAACAGTGTCTGCTGAACAGTGTGCTCCGATACTATTATACTTGGCCCTTCATTGTATTGGGCTGTCAGCTGAGCCACTGTCTGGCTCCGGTTTTGCTTCACCATGCGAGACAGTCTCCGACGACCTTTTTCTTTGATAGCGTGTGGACGTTCAACACCATGACGTCTACTGCTGGTTTCACCGTCATTCATATAATTTGCATAAGTACTAACAACTGTAGATCGCGAAAAACCCACGAGTCGTGCAGTTTCGGAAATACTTGTTCCGAGCCTTCGAGCCATTACAATCTGCCCTCTATCAAAGTCACTTAGATCCGTAGCTTTTTCCATCACACACAGAAGTAAGTGAAAGAATGATTCTTCAGACTCTCCAGCAGCAGTTAAATACCACTTCCACCTGATCACTTGCCTTCCACATCATCCATGCGAGTTCTTTGCAAAATGTAGGGGTGCTCATAATGTTTTGGCTCTTGAGTGTATCTGGCTGGCCAGACCACAACCCGTGATAATTCGAAGTTATCTTATAAGACTCTCGAATATCCGAACACTCACTATCATGTAGAGTCCTGTAGCCAACAGATTGAAGCTTATATGTTTTGTGTTGGATTGTCTCTGCGTGTCTCCCCTGTAACGTAGCTCCTTTGAGGACCACCTGTCTGATACTCGTTCTTTGTGTTTCCCGGTTCCTCAGACAAAAGGGCACTTTTACTGCTTCCCTTCTTCAAGGAGACAGCAGACTGGCCACAATGGTTGTCAGCTGTTCATGTAATATTTCGTTTACCATACGGCCTTGCTACACTTGTGTTCAGAAAGGATTGCCCCCTATTGTGAAGAAGAGATGCGTAGGATTGTGTATTTTGCGTTAGAGTGGGATGATGATTTATGGCACATTTGAGTGACCTATCACAATTGTATCATCTATGTGTCCCAGATAGGGCATTACCGGACTGGACCCTGCTTTAAAGAACCAGTATCTGAGGGAACCTGGTACGAAACGATTTTATTTCCAATTAGGAATAGAAGATTTTCGGAGGGGCATGGGGGAATGAGTCCTGTTGGTAAGGTTAAGAAAGACAAAGCGGGAAGTGAAAGGAGAGGAGTGATGTAGAAGAGCGATAAATAAAGAAGAAAAAACTGGTCGAGAATATTTTTCAGGACTGATTAGGCGAGAAGAGCCTACCCAACGTCGATACTATTGTGTATATCCCTTAGCAAAGTGTGAAACTGTGAATACGCTTTGTGTCAATTTTAGATTCCAAATTTTAAATTAAAAGTTTTTTTTAAATAATATTATATATATGTACTATTGTTGTTTTATTACATTTTCTCTTCGTGCATTTTAGGAGTTTTTTCCTACCCTCTTGATAGTTCGAACTCTTGATATTTCAAAGTTTTAATTGGTCTCTTCAACTTCGAATTATCGAGAAATGACTGTATATGGAAATGTCTATCAGGAACAGCTTTGTTCTCTACTTAAGTTAGATTCCAAATACTACAAACTACATTTTGTTATTGAACGTGATTTGTTTTAATTTATTTCAGATTGTATAATGTTTTGATGAAATGTGAAAACTGTTAATGTTTTATCTCAATTATATTTTTATTTGTCTTTATCTATCATTGTAGATCATGCATATGTAATCAGTTTTTCCATATTTTGTTTTTTATTCTCTTCTAAAATCAGAATTTTGACTCAAATAGTTAGATGGTTGAAAACCATAAATTTTAAAAATCACATGCAGTTCCTTTGGTTATCAAGCATAAGCATATGAACACAATTTATCTAAATAAATAAGAACCTCGTACTTACATTCAATATTTTTATGCATCTTTGAGCTTAAAACAATTTATAATTCTTGCAAGTATTACAACGAAATTTTTTTTAAAAATGTGTACTTGCTTTAATGTTACCCCTAAATAAATATAAATCAGGGGTGACCAACCCAAATAACCTTGCTAGCAATTTCGAAAAAAAAAAAACTTTAATCCCCGGCCTCAAATAAAAATATATATCTTTGTATTAGATTTGAACCCACTGCAAACAATTATTTGCGTGAAAATTTAAAACAAAATGAACTGTTATTATGGTTTTCATTATTTTTCATGTATACAAACATAGATAATGTAATAACAATGATGTAATGATCAAGTGTCATTCATAATGTCTAATTTATTTAATTAGTGAAATATTTGTTTCTCAATTTTTTCACTTAGGTTTGCAAGTCTATCTCAATGCGTGTATTTGCACTTCGTACATGATGTCAAGGGTTTTTGTCCGTTAAGTTTGAGCTCGATTTATGTTCGATAAATTACGTATTTAATTTCAGGTTTATTTGTTACAAAACACTACGCTAAAAACAAAAAATATTTGCACAAAATAATCGTATTTTGTAAAGTTGTACTGAATCTCGAGGGCCACAAAATTATACGAGAAGGCCACATACGGCCCTCGGGCCGCGGGTTGGCCGACCCTGGTATAGATACTTCTTAAAGGTCATATTAATAGGAATACATTTGTAGTAACTTGTCCATTGATGTTCCTAACAACACTTAGTGAAATAAGAAAATAAAAGGTTTACAAATTACAATCTAACATTTTAATAAAAATAATCTATGAATTTCTTTAAAAAAATTAACTAAGTTTTTTTTGCAGACATTCGCTTTTATTTTGATTGATTCATTTATTTTTATTTTATTCTGTTTTATTTATTCCACCGTTTTTTTTTAACGAACTAAAGATCATTACAAATGATAAGATTCCCCAATATTTTCCAATTTAGTATTTGATGACTTTATTAGACACGATCTACAAAAGAGGTCGATGTGGAAAAAAGAGATTCATATTGTTTTGAATTATGATTATGTATTAAAATGCCACCAAACACATCATTGTAGCTGAGGAAGATTTGAGTAAAACTATGAAGATTTATATAAGGTAATTTTCTAAATTTACAATCTTTTATTTGTGACTTATATTTCCTTCCAAATTTTTTAATTTATCTTGTTTACTTCAAGCAGAAAGATATTCATTCAATTATTAAATAAAAAGATCTATTTAATTCTTCGATCAATTTGTTGTTTTTGTTTCGGTGGTTCAGTTAACAAAATATGGTGTAAATAAGGAATTCGAAGAAGAATACACTTTTGAATTAAAAATGCGATGTAACACATATTTACACGCAAGAACATTAAAAAAATATCTTAGCAATTGAAAATCTAATGAAATCAATTAGTAAAATCAACAGGCCTTCCTATTACGCTGCAAAAATATCTATTCAATTTTAATTCGAATTCTAATAGGCAAGTGCCGAATTCTCACATCTTCATTATAAAAATGATGCCAACTATTGCAACAAAACTTAAAATATCAAATGATTTAACATTAGTAAATAAAATAAACAGTAAGAAAAATTAGTTATATAAACTATTAAATCAAAGCAGACAATAATAATATGCAAAAAAGAAAATAATTTCCTACATTAATAGATATATTAAAAATAATTTCGGAAAACATATGGTCCATATTTACATATATTACATATTTGAATTTATATTTATACCTAAAAATCAATTGTCTAGCTTCTTTTTTATATATAGCAACCTCCTCCACCCCAGATGGCGGTAGAGTCGTAGTAGGCTGTCAAATAGGGCGAGTTATCGCTGTTTCCAATTACTTTTTCCACATGTTTGTCCATTTTTTATAATTCTGGCTTCTATAAATTTGGAACTTTTAGGATAAAGAATGTTAATTTTAATGTCAAATCTCACACAATCTTATTGGATTGAAAATGTAGACTTTTTTCCAGTTAAATTTCTTTTAACTCATGATGAAATATATACTTTGAAAGTTCCTTTGTAAAAAAGTATGAGTGAGTTTTTTCACGAAAAAATTTCTTTTAAATGAAGAATTATGTAAGAAAATAATTAACTATCAAAAATAAAGCCGTGGAATTATTTATTAGAAAATCCATTGTAATCTTTGTGAAAAGTAGAACAATTATATATAATAAATAGAAAATGCCGATAGTGAGAAAGCTATTGATGCTTATATTAGCTGTTTCCAAAATAATTTTTATTAAAATAAATAAATTCATGCAAACGATTTTGTTAGCCAGTTTTATTTGAATGGTTTGTTATAAAAGAAGGTTCTAAACAAAAATCACATGAACTCTTAACCAAATTGAAAAAGTATCAACAAAGGTTGAACAGACCAAAATTGAGATTTTTCTAAATATATTTATTGCATCGGTGTTTTCACTTTAAGTGGAATACATATACATAGAAAAGTCATAGTAAAAAGAACAAAAACAAAGGTTTTCTTAAAAAAAGTTAGAAAACTATCCAGTAGCTCTTCAAATAAGAATATAAAATAGAGGAGGAAGCTTAAGTTTCTTAAAAAAAAGATAAGAACTTTTGCTCAACTTAAATATTTGAAGAGGCAAACAAAAATCAATTTTATTTTTCCATAGTAAACACAATTATAATTCTGATATTTTTTTTCGGCAAGAAATTGATAAAAATATTTTTCTAAGGCTGGGGCTTTGAAAAGTAGGTTGGGGTTAGCATGTAACAAGGATGAATTATGGCCATAAAGTTCAGAGGTAGAAAGATTTCATCCTCAAGTATATACATTTTCGTTCGCTATGAGTCCCTCGCGTCAGAATCTTTAGGAAGGAGGAATAAAAAGAGCAGAAAGAAAATGGGGCACCTTCAGAAAAAAAAAACAAATTTGTCCACTGCCCGCTTTACATCAATATAAAATACCAGGGGACATTTTTATAGCCGATTTGTCGTTTAGTTGAAATAAAGATGCCAAAAAAGGAATATGGAGGTGGCTTTATGTTTTTTTGTCCTCCATTCGTCAAATTCTATACACAATAAAACATATATGAAATTATTTAAATGGTTTTATAAAGAATGTTCGGAAGTTTTACACTTAATTTTTTCTGTGAGGTGTGTTCACTTAGTTTATTTTCCTTATGAAAAGTACAGGGTAAACGAAAAGTTTTGCCATAATTATAAACAGGGACGTCTTAAGTACAGTAAGTCTCAGCCACAATGTAGACACTGTCTCGTTCTCAACTTCTCCTTCATAAAATATTGATTTGAATAATTTCAACGGTCAAAGATTTTTCCGGTTATATTCTCTGAACAACTGTGAATTTTGGACGATATATCAACTGGCTACATGTGATGAACGTCGTCCATGTCTAAGGCCAACCACCATACACCATCATTACTCACTCAGTCAAAAGGTGGCATGTGGTCGAGCTGGTTTCTGCGATTGTAAGCCATGCCCATTTATTTGTTGTAGGTTATTGTTTGTACGAGTATTTGACAATGTATATGCTATGTACTGTCTAATTTAAGGGTCATATGTGGGTCCTACATTTGCATAGAGGTCCAAAGCAGGAGCGTAGCAACCGCTGTATCAGCAATATCAATGATACGGGTCTCCCAAGCTATAGGGGCTCCAACATGTGTAAGCAAAAAACGTCAAATATTAAGGGACCCAAAACAAGAGCCCCCAATAAATTTTTGATACAGGGCTCTCTTAGAACCATCTACAT
The DNA here is from genome assembly GCA_019973975.1 of Trichonephila clavata. Taxonomy (NCBI): domain Eukaryota; kingdom Metazoa; phylum Arthropoda; class Arachnida; order Araneae; family Nephilidae; genus Trichonephila; species Trichonephila clavata. The sequence goes on along the minus strand of BMAO01022315.1, from coordinate 67,680 downwards.
TAGTGGTCCAGGGCCTACTTTTGCAAAGGGGCTCAGGGCCTCAAGATGTCTTAAGACATCGCTGATTATAAATATTCTTTGTGCTAAAACTGTTATAATTAGATATAAATTTTTGCCTGGATATAGTGTCTGTAATATTACAAACTGTTGTGTAAAGCAACTTATCTCAGTAAATTTTAACATGTGCCTCCATTGGTAGCTTGGAGAATGTCTAAACTGTATTCCAGTTCCCACCAAGAGTTCTTTAACATGTCTTGTACTTTATAAGCATACAACCTAAACCTTTTACGAAGAATTCTTACCAAACTTGTTTGTTATATTTGAAGTTCACTTGATGTTCACAAGTTGATTAAGCAAGATTCCATGGAAACGATTGTCGAACATGTTCATCAATTGCTTCACTCACACTAGACCTGAAAGATCTTTAACGCTGCCTCTTTTCTTAAACATTTCCTACTATTGCTTTACTGATTTTAAACCAGATTTACTTCCATGAATGTTGAAATTTACGCTGAACATTAATGGGTGATTTTATTTCTTAAATTCAAAGCCCGCATAGGGCTTTCTCTGGAACTGAAGTCATTTCGGCAAAAAATGTAATGCTCCTTTGAGTCACCCTTGAAGGAGAATTTACGTCATCCACTGAAAAAGCACCCTTCTAAACTAACCTATCTAATGATGCAAAAATTACATTATTATATTAAATGGTTATTTTGTAATGAGTTTTCATTATTAGGGTAAGGCTTTTGGTTCACCCTGTATTTCAATTAACATTTCCTCCAAAGTTCGATTTTCCTTAAGTGGATCGTAAAGATAAAATTTTTAATCTCTGTTTTGAAACATAAACGTGAATGGAAGAGCCTTTTAATAAATAGTTAATTCTGAAGATATGTGATATTTGTGGTATTATACTAAAGAATTTGAAGGTATGCATAATGATTTCACATATAGAGAAAAGTTTGAGCCACTTGCATTTTATATAATACTAAACATTTCCCAAGATTAAAAGGAGGGTGTTTGATTGTTTCCATAAACAGACTATTTTGACAAATATTTCATCCAGAGAATTAAGATCGTTTACAAGGAATATGTAAACAGAATTCAATCTTTGTTCGTATACATTAAAATTCATAGGATATTAATAATTAATACTTAAGAATATATTTTTATATTAATAAATGTCATAATTTCGTTTTTCAGTGAGAAATATATTTCAGAAATTCTTTCATGGAAATGTAATTATTATAGTTCATGAGAAATAGTCCATTCAAAATCTTAACAGATAATGCTGAATTGTTGTCGCTGTTTTATATTTTTATTTAGTTATTTGGAGAAGGATAATGTTGTGTAATAAATATATCTTCCAGAAAACATCATTTAGAAGAGTTATTATTTTGTGTTGAATGAATACATTTTTACAAAGACTTTAAATTATTTCTCATAGTATAAAAAAAAAGTTCAAAAACTTTTAACTTTTTAAAAATTGGATAAAAGCAAGAAGGGTATTTTGAGTTACTTTTCTTATTACAGTCATACAGATACCATTTTAACTGACGAGTTATCCGATTTAGTAAGATGATGTTACAAACATTATAACTAAATTGATAAAAATTCTTCTTATATTATGCTATTTTACACGTATTAAACATTTTTTCCCTCGAATTAAAAATAAAAATTATAACTGCTCTATATTCTGCGTTTTCATTGAATTATAACTATATTTACCTTTTGAGGATGGGTGGATGATATTTGAACAAAAAGAAATAGACATTTAAAGAGGAAAAGCTTTGGTACAGAAATCAACCTAGGAGTTCTTTCTCATTTCACTGCTTTTTGAATACCAAGTGGTTTGTCAGCTCCTTGACCGAACTCTCTTGTTTTCAGATGAAGTGGGGTACAGAATTTTCCCTTTCTCCCCTACTCTCTGAACAGCAATGATCCCCATTGTTGAGCAGGTGAACAGCACATTATCTTCCTGTCATTGTTCAACAACATATGGTAGTGTCAGTCACTGAGAGAAAAGAGGGGAAAGGAGCTTAGCCGAAAATCCAGTTCATAGAAGAAGAATGTGTTCTCAGAACTAGGCATCATCTGAAGGTTTAAATGAACATTTTGCATAAGAAAAGAATTACTGCTGATTTATATGCTATTGTAACTTCGGTATTTTGTATAAATTGAGAAGGATGGCACGGCTAAGTTATGTTCCATTTTTGAAAAAAATTAGGTTCGATTTCATTTATTGGTGTAAATTCCATTACTCCACTCCGAATAAATCTATTAAAATTCGAACACGTTGCTCAACTTGAACATTACCGAAAATTGAAGCTCTTGATCATAACTATTTAGTTAATGTAGTCATTTGCATATACGATAGAAGCAAATTTGGAGTAATCTTTTCATAAACTTAACTCAGTGGCGTAACAGCTCATAAGGGCCAAGACCTACTGTGCCCCAACTCAGTATACATGACTTTGGTTCCTAAGGTGCATGAGCAGATGTTCCGGTCAGGTGGTCAGCCTGACGCAAAATCCCAGTGTTAAGTTCCCAAGCAAGCTTGGTACTCATTTTATCAACCCACTGAATGGATGAAGGCTGAGTCAACCTTGCCCAGTCCGAGGTTTGAACCTCAGACCTGTGGTGTGGAAGCACGATGCACTAACCACTCAGCCACTGGGCTTCAATCTTTTCATAAAGAGTGCTAAATCATACCCGATACAAAAAATCAGAAGAGAGAATAATTAAAAATAGTATACAAATATATAACTGTAAGAAACATAACGTATAGCTATAGGATAATTAAAAGTAGAACATATATGAGCAAATTGTTTTGAAAGACTTACAGAATAGCAATGAATAGAAATTTTTGGAAGTTCATTTTCATATCATGCAGAATTTGGTCTTTAGAATTTTAGTGTTAGTAATGTTAATTCATTTGAAATAATTAACACGCGCCAATTGCAATCACACGTTTCAAGCTAATTAATTCTTACATATCACTCAGGGTTGCCAGTTTTTGCCTTTAACACACAACGTTTTCTGTGAAAAATGTACATTTTAAAACAATTTTAGCACACATGAGTAAAAACGAACTAATTTTAGAATATATGTTTTATGCAAGAAGTAGGGCAAATTTTTTTACCGTTTAGATAAATTTTGGGGGGAATTTTAATTTCATCATATCATTTCGTAATTATTAAAATTTAAATTTCAACTAGAATTTACGAACATAACGAAAAGTACGATGCAAAAATTAGCTTTAACATTAATGCGCAATGGGGTAAATTCATGCCGGTCAAGTGATACATGCAATCACGTATTCTTAATTGAATTCAAAACTGACATTAGGCTTGTACTTATGGTTCTACTTGTAAAATTTCGGTACATTTTAAAATTTGATAATTTTGTAAAGATTTTCAAGTATTAAGACTTCACACAAAAATTTGCTCAAAATTAAAAAAAAAAAATCTTTTTTAATGTGTGTATTTTTACCTCAAGTGCATTTTGTTATTCCACGTTATTATTGTTGACAAATATGTACTTTTTAAAAAGAAGTTTCTGTAAAAAGCAAAAGTTTTCAACAGCAAAGTGCATAAACTGATTGGCTAGAAACACGTGATTGCATTTATGATGTGACTATGACGTCACCTGAATTTAGCACAGACTAAGCTGTTGTTTGTAAAAAATGCAACACTATAAAGGAGTCATCCCAATGGACTAAATTCATGTGACGTCATAATCACATGATAATTTCAAACCACGTGTTTTTAGCCAATCAAGTTCAAAAACACATGTGACGTCATAGTCTTGATAAAAGCAATTATCTATTTTCAGCAAATCAGTTCATGCACTTCGTTTTGCCAAATTACGCTTTTAACAGTAACTTTTTTTAAAACAAATTAATATTTGTCACTTTATTTAAAAGTACATGTATAAAACAAGTCTTTTTTCTTTAATTTTAAAATCTTTTTGTAGAAATTTCATTTTATAACTCTTGAGCATCTTTACCCAACTATGCAATTTGAAATTTTACCTAAGTTTTACAAATAGAATAAAAAGTACGAGCTATAGTTTATTGTCCGTTTTGAATTCAATGTAGAACACGTGTTTATATTTATCATGTGACCGTCATGAATTTAGTCCATTAAATTAAATGTAATACACAATAGATTTGTATTGGTGAAAAAAATGAATAAATTTTCAAAGCAAAAAAAAAAAAAAAAAAAAAATATTAAGTGTCCAAAATTAGCATTTGGTGTAGCCTCGCGCGCAGCAGTGAGAGCTGCTATACAACATGGCATGGAGTCAAATAGATGTTGAATGCATGCTTGTGGAAAAGAATTCCATATTGTTTGTATGCGCACCCAATGTTCGTCTTTTGAAGCTGTAGGACGCGGATCACGAGCGAGACGCCAAACAACCAAAATTCATTCATTCTCAATAAGCGACATATCCGACTAATAAGATGGTCAAGGAAGAAGTTGCATGTCTTGGGCTGAAAAGAAGTCTCGAACATTCCTTGCAACATGTGGGCGTGTGTTATCCTGTTGAAAGATAGCTCAGGGATGCCTTGAAGGAAGAGAAAGATTTCGGGCTCTTATCACTTCACGGACGTAACTATTGCTGTTTAGATTACCTTCAATTCTTAGCAACTGAGGTAGTCCATGATACGAAATCACACCCCAGACCATAACTCTTAGTGTTTGGCCACTATGACGCTCGATAATGCACTCTCGAAGGCAGCGTTAACCGGCAGAACGTCTAACACGAATGTGGCTATCATGGTTAAACAAATTAAAGCGGGTTTCGTAAAAAAACAACTTGTTATGAATCAGTCCACCAGGCTCTGTGTTTCATGAGCCTATTGCAGACGCAGCCGTCGATGATTTGCCGTGAGGAATATCATACATAAAGGAATACTTGCACTCAATCCACGGTGCTGCAGATATCAACGAATTCGACATTAATACACCTGTAGCAGTAGACCAACGTGTTGCCAACTGCTTGGAGGAAGCTATATATGGTCATTCACCACCATGGAGTGCCAGTTTCTATCATTCCATGAGGATGTCACCTTCTGCCTTCTACTCTCAATTTTTCGAGTTGACCGGTGCTTGTCGGTCCACTGCTTCTAAACTATAACCACTGTGGAACTGTTCCGCTGCATCTGAGTTGCTATCGCGCTACAGGAAAATTTGCCTCCACGAAGACTCATTTGATTTTAACACGTTCAAACTCCATAAGTTGGGGAAATTTCACACTACTTTGTCGTGGAGGCTTACTAATAAACGTTCGCCACTAACAAACAACCATGCACGATTTTCAATGTCCCATTACAACCCTCTATTTATACGCCTTCGGCATCAGCTCAGAGGGCCCTGGTTACCCCACGCATGCATGGGGGCTCTGAAACTTTACTACTTTGCATAACATCCTGTAACTTACATTTGTTGCAAATTTCAGTTTATTCGGATGATTCCTGCTTGGTGTCGCATTTTTCACAAATCGCAGTTTATTTATTACATGAGCCTTATATAAAGCGAACCTATAACACCACTACTGATTCTAGATCTCAAACTGGATTATTTATTACTTGGATCTCAGAACATGATAAATTTGTGAATTTTTAACATTCTAATGCTTATAATATAAGCATTGGTATATATATTTAAATTGAATAAATTAGGCATTCTGTGCTTTGTCTTGGATTTCGAATTATCAATATCAGGTGGATGTCTTAAAAAAACATTAAAATAGCTTTAGTTTATGGAAATATGTGTACACTTCTCTTATGTGCGTTTAAAGTCTGGAAGAAAAGATGGATTGCCAACCATTACCCTTTTTATATAACAAGCTTTACTATACCAAAAAGTTTACGCAAAGTTTTAAATAAGCCTATTTAAGAGGGATTAATTCTCTTGGTATTTTGATCTTCATAGAAGTTAATTGGGTTTTGCATAAATTACGATTCATTGAAGCCCTTTTAATAATATTTTTTTTTTACCTTTTATCATGTCTGATCCGATTAGCATAAATGACTTTTGATATTTTTGGGTCCTAATTAAAGGAATTCTTTCTAAAAATTATAATCAATATAATTATTTATTAATTAGATAAATGCTTGAAGAGCGTTTCACCGCCAAACCCCATATCCTGTACAAAAAAAGGAACAAACAAATCATACGAAATTTAAAAGGAAATTTACACAGAAATTAGGGAGTGCTTAAATTTAATTTTGCCGGGATTTATTTAAAAATAATCAAGTATATAACATTCCCAAGCATCAAATACTCTAAATATGCATACTTCATTCAAAAAATCTTGCCTAGAACATATAAAAATTTTTCAATACTTCTATAATTTTTGGTTTTGAAGACTCAAAAGTAGCATGCTATTTTTTTTCCCCCCCCCCTTTTCCTTTAAAGAGCAATTCTATTTATAAGGTATTGCCATAGTTAAAAACACAAATCCTTACAAAATATAGGTATTAATCAAGAATATAGACATTCAAATTTCAAACAGTGTAAAAGTAATGAAAAGTATATGTAGTTTAGGGATAGATAAATATATTTTTAGAGATTTTTTTTAGTTCTAGAAAAATGGAAGGGTGATTAATGTGGTGTGGTGCCACAATATTGTTCACCAAAAACCCTCATGATACAAATATTTTAACACCCTTTTATAAGTTTCACTTGTATGTAACAGAATCTTTGAACTCCCTTTTTACCCACTTTAAAAGATCAGATTAATGCGAAATTTTGCCAACTTTTCCAGAACCGATGACAATACAATAATTTAATAATTTTGTTCCATTGTCCTGATCAGGATCATCAGGATTAATGATTTCTCATTTTCAGATTCCATCCCGCATCTGGCGACTTATTTCAGATCCCATTTCCAGATTAGGCGACAAAAAGATTAAGTTACAACTTAGCTTGATTAACTATAAAAGGGTATTTCTTAGTTTTCTTAAACTATTACTTATTATTAAAAGTACTTACATCTATACCGTCATTCAAATTCACCAAATAAAAAGACGTTGTTAATTCAAAATGCGTCACCAAATGCTGTCATCATAATGATTGATTTGAAGCTTGTGCGGAAAGGGTTTTCCACAATTGGCTGCATATCGTGTTATTTGGCGACGTTTTGTCATTTGAAGAAATGGGTTGATTGTATAATACGTATTATTTTAAGAGTAGAGAAAACTGTATAAAAAGATACACTCTCTAATTCATAATTTAATATTAAAAGCTTATGATAAATGCAAAGTGAATAAAGTAGTATATATAGTATATTTGAGCATATTTTTTTTTGTCTTTATATATCGAAATATTATTGTATTTCTGGTATTTTTCCCCATGAAAGTTTCTTTTATCTATCTTATGTGTGCAAACTAAGAAAGATCGCATCGAAAATATGATATTCCTTTTTCTAGTGAAGCGTTTTCATAGCTTTATCGAGATTTCTGAATTCCTAGAGATACAATTCCAGTCGTCACAGGAGACGCAAATTTACGAAAGTAGAATAAAATGAAATTGTGCTGACGTTTTTTCCCCCTCAGAACAAACACATAAGTGTCTTTTTCCGGTTATCCCTAAAACTAACCAACTTTTATATTTTCGGAGAGTATGAAATTCGATATACAAAAAAATAAAAATAAAACTACATTCGGAAAAGAAATACAGTAAATGGAATTCTATATTTTTCAACTTCTTTTCATTCTGGAAGGGAAAAAATGTACGTAACATGACTAGGTAAATTAAATTTCTCTCAAAAATTCGATAACTGTGGTAGGAAGTGGGGAAAAAGAAGGCAGAAAATTGGACCCCAGAAACATTTCCTAACTAGATTTTCTAAGGAACCATTTATCGAGGAAACTTTCTGAAAATAAAATAATGTCTGACTTCTCTACAACTGTGACAATACGCATATAAGATGAGCGTTATAACAGATGGTGCGCATGATTGAAAACTATCTGCTTACCTCGAGAATCATGTAGAAATTATTGGATTTTCTTCCTGCTTTTGAAGAGTTTAACAATATTTCAAGAATATTTCTTAAAGCACAGTCATATTTTCGAATTTTAGCAATTCAGAGCCGTGAAGATATGAGTGGATAATTTCTTATGCAAAACTTTTAAAAATTAAATCTTATTTGTGAAATTCCATAAAACGAACCATTTCGAATGTGGAGAGTATTATAAAAGAATTAAATTTTGGAATATAAAATACTCGTTTCTGAAATTTGCTTGCATGCGTTCCTCAGTTTTCAGATAGTAGGATATCTGTAAAAGATTTCTTCCCTTAAAAATACTATAAATTTATTTTCTTAGCAAATAGGGAAAAAAACCTCTCTTGGAAAGATATTTTTCCAGCCAGTATTTTAGGATTGTCACCTGCAATAAACTTAGCATACTTAAAATATAGTTTGCATCAATATATTAACCCTTAATTGGTTTTGCCGTACTCCATACGGGCTACCAAAAAAGCTGGTCACAACCGGTTAGCCCGTACGTTGTACGGGCACTGCTATTTTCTTCTTTCTATCTTTTATTTGCACTTATTTTCAATTCTTAATGAGAGATTAATAGTACTAGGGTTTTTAAGAGATGCAATTTGTCCATGGTACTGAAATACTTCTCATCCAGGATTTTCTTTGTGGTGAAGGTGGAAAGTTTCCATTGAAGGCAAGAATTTAGATTCTCTAAAATATTCGAATGGCAATGTGACAATGTGCAAGGCAATGTGCAATTTGTTGCTTGAGAAGAAATGAAATTGGAAAGATAATCCAAAAAAGCCGATATTATATCTGTCCAATTGCAATCTAAGACAATGTATTACATTATGCTTCAAATTGTGAGTGTCTTTGTATATGCACGCACACACATACTAACACAGAAGAGGGAGAGAAAGAGAGAGAGAGAGAAATTCTTTTAAGATAAATGAAATAGTATTCACAGCATGCTGAGTGTACTTATAAAAAGCAAACATTTAGCAGGTTTTGTGTTCCCCAATCATAAAATGAAAAGTAGTAGAAAAACTTCAAAATTAAAAAATTTTAATAAAATTTTTCCATTTTTGCATTTTGTTAAGTCTTATGTTTAGTTATATGTAACAAAAAAATGTGCCTTTTTTGGAACATTTAGGGCCAAAAAATTGACTGCTTATGGAGTTAAAGTTCTCCAGCGAGTGAGTGTTTTTTACATCACACAATTTAGTGATGAACACGTAATTTTGAGCTGCAGTTAAGAATAACGAGGATGGCATCTAAGCTGGCACCTTCACTCCAGACTTACACATTAAAATTTGCGAGGTCTTACTTAAAGTTTCGCTTCTTATTTTCTGTGTATTACCATGCATCATTAATTATAGTAATTATATGAAAGGTTATATACTTTTTCCAATTGAAACAGCTTCTGAATATTTTTGCCTGAAGTTGCAAAAAAAATTGATTCATCGTCATATATATGTAAAACATGTTTTAATAAAAATGGACCCTGTGTTATATTAACTTGCGGAGTCTTGGAACATTTTTATATGCTAAAAAATAATTTATTGAATTTTGCTTTTTATTATACTGTAAAAATTGTTATATTAGGGAAAATACGTGGGTTGTGATAAAAAAAAAGGTTTCAAGTCGAATAAATAAATATTTATGAACAATAGACAGAAAATGCAAAGTGGAATTAAAAAAAATACATGCCTAACACATTTCAACAGAATCACCAATTCTATTTAGGCATTTATCAGAACGCAGGACCAACTTGTTTAACCCGTCTGGGGAGAAATCTGGTCCTAAGTCCATTGAGGCAGGTCTCGATGGATGTTTTCACTGAACTGTCTTGGAATATTGCATCACATCAGAAACGATATGTTGCACGCTACCATAGCTCAGTCCCAGCTCTGACGAAATTTCACGCAGAGTTACCCGTCGATCACTTTGAATCATTTCTTCAATTCGTGCCGTGTTGATTTCTGTCATTGAAGAACTTGGCCTGCAACTCCCTGTCATATTGCAGTTTTCGACATCCTGTTTGCCTGATAGAAAAGAGTGACACAAATTCGTTTCATGTTGTCTGTTCATTGTAGATGGGGACACATTCTTTACCCATAAAAATTGAATCTTAGCTTGCACTACCAAACGAGACCAATTTCCTAAAAGTCTTGCCATTTCAATCATTTTGAACCGTCTGAGAACTTCCCTTACCTACCCGCAAACCAACTCTATAACAAGTAGCACCGTCTATCTCCGGTATGAGGTAAAAAATTTTTTATTAGCAAAATCGATTTTTTAATAACATTAACATTTCAATATCATAAAAAGTTATCAACAAATAAATAATAAAAAGGAATTGACCATTATCTTTATAAAATTTACATACTATAAATACGACTTACTTTGTAGCGAATTCTTCGATAGTATAATTGCTTAGGTTTTTAGGTTATTCGAATTTGATAAAATGGTCAAATTGAATAATTTCTTCTTGGCTAGTTCGTATTTTTTTTTTAAATTTCGATTTTGAGAAGCAAAGTTTTGCTAATGCACACGTATATTTGGATTAAAACCATAGACAATTAAGCCATTTTGATATTGCACAATTAGTTAGGGGAGGGGGACCTTCACACACACACACACACACACAACACACACACACACACACACACACACACACACACACACAACACACACACCACACACACACAGAAACGTACAATCCTCTCGGACTGACCTGAACTTAGGAGAGTTATCTAAAAAAATATTAATACATTCTCGTATTTGCAGGAGGGGTCCTTGTGTTGCCTGACACCAACCCCGAGATAGTATTCTCCTTTGATAACTGCTATCAGCAATGAGCATGGGAACCAATTCCTGACAAATCCTTCTACAGTATAGTGAAAAAGAAATCTATCTTCTCGTAGTCATACTTCTCGGCCTCTTTCAAACTGAGTTAGCTCTAATACTACTTTATCTTTCTTTAAAGATCATATTGACTCAGATAGGACTCATATAGCCCAATCCGGCTAGGAAGCAATGCTCATGAAGCCTACATCACGAATTTAAAATAGACGTTATTTGTATGTTCATAAAGCCAGAGCCACTGTTATTCATTTTGCGCAAAATTTGAAATTACTTATTATTTCAGTCGTGCAAATACGTGTTCTAAATTTTGTTTATCTAGCGCAACTCATTGTGTTTTCTTTTTATTTTCCACCAATGTAGTTATAAATGTCTACAACTTAAAAAAATTTTGAGAGTAGAATCAGTTTAATCTATAAATACAAAAATAATAAAAACCAAGCACGTCTAAATAGAAATTTAAAATTTTGATTACACTAGCAGAAATGATTGATATATTACGCACACACACACATATATATATATATAAAGCAAGAAAATTTTCATTTTGTGTTATGATGTTATGTACATTATTATATATATTAATCCTATATCTCACTTCATTAAGATTGAATATGTGTACTTATTTCGGTTAAAAATTGATAGAAATTCTACAAATTTTATTTCAATGTTTTTATTTTTTAGAAGGTATGAATTCAGAAAATGAGATTCACTTGTGTTTTTTCGAATGTTAAACTTTGAAGCAACAGGACAGTTGTTAGCGAAGTGTTTCGCAATGGTCAATACACGAGGATGAAAATTGAAGTAGTACCCTACTCTCCAAATTTCCATACTCGCCAACCTCACTGAGCCTCGACAAATTTAATGTGCTTCAGTCCCTATTTTTAGAAAGTTGTCTGTGGCACTAGAGTTCGAACCCACTACTCTGTAGAAGCAACGGAAGCCATGAATTCGTAACCGTCAACAGTCGGCTACCTTAGCCACCAGAAAGTGAGAAATACGTTTTTTTTTTAAAGTAAAAAACCACATGAAAGGCAGTTTGTGCATGATATGCATTTTTGCTTTAAAAAAAAATGCTTCATAGATATTTTTTTTGTTATTGTGAATATAATCGACACTTTAATCAATCAATGATTCACAGTTTTATGGAAGTCGAGATTAAAGACGTCTGTCTGCATAGTGATACGTTTTGAAACAGAAATATGTAATAGTCTGCATCACAAAATATCTATCCTGTTTTCATAAGCCAATTCTCTCCAAACAGTTCAAAAATCTTTTCCAAGTTGGAAACGATAAACATTACAAATATAATATCAGTTTTTCTCGGTTTTACTTAAGGCCGTCTCAGCAGCATAATAGTCAGCGAGCTCCATTTAATTCCCACTCGAATAAAAGAAATTCTATTGTATTTATGCCATTTTTTACTCCGTGAAAGATAATATTTTATATATGTTTAACTGTACTTCCTAATATAATAAAATATTAATTAAAATATAAAATAAAAAGGAAAAATAGGACAGAAAATAAAAATTAAAAAAAAAAAAGATAAAATAAAATAAAATAAAATAAAACAAAGCAGAAAAATAATTGCACCAGGTATCAGATGTCGGGGAATTACTTACTCTTGACTGAAACTAAAGCTTTCTTACAAATCTTATTATTACCAATTCGATGGAAACGGATCGAATACACATAATTGAATGCAGAAAATCCGAGCAGTCAGTGTAAATTATTTCTTTTTTTTCCATTTCGAGCGTAAACTAATCAGAAACAAATGACGTAGAAAGGAATGAAGATACTTTGCCTTTAACTTCGAACGTACGCATGGGGTGATTTTTTCTCTTCATCTGGTTAAAGTGGAAAAGCAAATCATATTTGCTCGAATTCTAACGCCCGATTTGATGTTGCAGATACAGGAAGACGAATTGAAACAAAAAAAAAATCGACAATGAAGCATTTCTTTGTTTGAAAATGAAATGAAAGAATTAAAGGCACGACAGAGCATTGTTGAAATTGCAGATAAGCATACGTAAGAACTAATTGAATGTAAAATAATTTTTGATTTCCATGAAATTTAATTTGTGATATAAGAATTTCCTTTCAATACGTCGTATTGGATTAAACTTATTATTTTTTTAAAAAAATCTTTTTATTTCGGTAAATTGGGATAAAAGGTATCGGCATAGAAAATTATATTTCTCATAAAATTGTATTTAAAATTTGCTATGTATTTAAATACTTGCTTCTAATCATATTTTAGGTAATAGTGTTAGTATAATTTATCTTTAGTATAATTTATCTTGCTGGATTTGTATCAATAACTTTTTTTAGTTTATACCAAAGTTCAACCGTGAGAATAATTAACCATAATAGTAATAAATGAAATAAATACATGTGATTAGAAATTGATTTGTATGTTACCGTTAAAGTGTATAATTCAGTTATTTCATAGTATAACTAGGTATTTCATGAAATAACGAGAAAAGTCAGTTAAAGTGTATAATAGTTGAAAAATTTCATACTTTACCTAGTTATTCTATGAAATAACTAGGTATTCTATGGAATAACTAAGGATAGACCGTTAAAGTGAAAAATAAACAATTTAAAAGATATTTTATAAATTAATTGATCATAAATAGTTAAAATCTCTCGAAAAATACATTTCGTTCTTTTTGCGGATGAAGAATTGATAAATAATTAGGAATTAGGGAAAGTTGATCACGTATATAATTTATTATTGCTCAAACTGCTAACATTAGTTAAACAGAAAGGGAGAAAAAAGAATATATTGCAAAAATAGATTAAATTTAAATGTTATTAGCAAATATACATGCTGGGAAGAAAAACTGTTGCTTCGTAAAAACATTGTGTAAACTTTTTAAGACTAAAATATAAGAGAATATTAATTTATATTTTATGGGATACCTTTTTATTTTACTTTTCATTATTTATTAGAGCAGGGATTGCTGTGATGACACTTTGGTTTGCACTGCTTATTATTTTTGAAACAAGCACACTTTTTTTTCTACGCAAGCACTTTTTAAATCCTTATCCAGTATCGCAACTTTGATCTGTTTCATTAGATCAAAGCGTAGTTGTCAATATTTGGAACTTCTTCAATGGAAAATAATTCTCCCTGACATATACTGAATTGATATGTAGAGTAAAATTGTTTTTTATTCAGCCCTCTCTAGTTCTCGATCGTAAAAATCCTTCCCAAAGCAGCTAGAACCGGTTAAAAGAAATTTCGACTGTTGTATTTCATACTTTAACGATCAAGTAATTGTTATTCTATAAAATTCCTAGTTAAATCGTAGAATTCAATAGTTTTATATGCTTTAACGTATTTGTCTAGTTATTTAATGAGATACCTACTTATTCTATGAAATAACGGATTCCACACTTTAACGGTAACATGTACACTCAAAAAGAGAAAAGAAATTTTCTTTTCTTTGGGTGTACAGAATTTTTACTTATCAAATTTGAAGAAATGATAAATCCTAAACTAATAAATATTTTGTATTTTGAGTTACACAATTACTTCCGTTTTTGAATTCCAATTACACATAAATTTTATAAACATATTTTTTGTTAAATAAGTATGTGCACTACATCTTCTTTGGGACTCGTATTAATATCAGGATCTTTTTCAGTTAAAAAGTATGTTTCAGTTATATTAACTTATTCTTGGAGAAAAATTCCCTTATTAGCTCATTACGAATAATGAAAAAGGATGATTAATGTAATATTATCAATATAATTATTACTTATTTTCTACTTTAGGAATTTTCAGTAGGCATGCCTAGTTTGGTATTTGCGTATCATACAGTTGACCAGTTTAACCTGATCGAATCAAAATATGTCACCAAATATCGTAATATGCAGCCAATAAAGAAAATTCGTTTCCTTGCCCGAGTGAAATACAAGAATCGTGATCGCGCATGCTCGAAAATAATCTTTTTCCATTGGTTGCACTGTTCCCGCTCATATTAAAACACAATATTCTTGACTGCGCATACTCGAAAATAATAACATTGTCTGTAACTTGTAAAATTCTTACTTCATTGGAGAAAATGGTTAAAATTTGGGATATATTTTTTACGGAGGAGCACGGAAAGGAGTATTCTGTCAAAAACATAAGAACTCAAAAGAGTATTTATTTTTGTCAAAACACAAGAAACAATGCAGATCTGCACAACAGTATTCAGACTCGTACATGGGCTTCACGAACCCGGGGTACCCTAGTGATCCTTCTCTATTTTCGACCCTCTTTCTTGTCATTCAATTCATTCCTTCTTTCTCTTCCCGTCTAGACCACAGATATTAAAACAAATGTTTGGCGCAGTATAGCCGAAATCGGCTCTTGCGCCAATTTTAAACCCCAAAATCACTCACTCACTCAGATTCGTACATATGCGAATTTTTGTGCCAGAGTGGACATGGAGATTATTTGTCAGGATTTCGAGTACAATTACGGTATTTTGGCAGTGTAAACAAAACAGTTGTTACTAAACTAAACTCAGTTGAGCAACAGCCCTTTGGAGGGACAAAGCCTACTGTGCCCATCTCAGTTTTCATGGTCTTGGGCACTGAGATGCACGAGCAGATGTTCCGATCAGGTGGTCAGTATGATGCAAAAATCCCAGTGCTTAGTTTCCAATCAAGCTTGGTACTTATTTATTCAACCACTGAAGGGATGAAAGGCTGATTCGACCTCGAACCCCGGACTTGTGTCATGGAAGCGCAATACGCTGCCACTCAGCCACTGGGCTTCAATTATTACTACATCTTTTGTTTACTTCAGTTTCACATGATTGTTTTCAAAACACATTATTTAGTTCTTAATTTTCGCCAAGTTATTTGTTAACGTGCTGATACGGAAGAAGCATGCGCGGGAATTTGTTTTCTCACACGTTTGGAATCGATAACAACAATTGGCGACGTTTTTTCATTTGGCGACATATTTTGATTTGTACAATATAATACCCAAGTTTCCTTTATTTTTATGAAGCGAAATATATATGCATTTTCATTTTCGCTTTGTTTCTAGTATCAAACCCAATCTTTTGTTTCGTTTGATACTTAAAATATGTATGAAAGTAGGAAAACACACATATGGTACTAACGTATTAATGTCACAGCAGCCAAATGTGTGCCACGCGAATCGTGCCATTTTCTGCCAAAATGTGATCGATTGTTTCCTTTTAAAATAAAACACGTAAGAAATTTTTTGTTGTTATGGCGCGATTCAAGTAGCCCAAATTTGGCTGAGATGATGCTAATACGTAACAGCCAAAAACATTTAATTTTTTATAATCTCTGTTTATGTATTCTGATTTTTGTTAATCAGTAATTATTAGTCAGATTATTAGAGATGACTAGGAATCATTCTGTTATAAAAATCTAGGTTCTGTGCCATTCTGTTCCTTGTATATTTTAAAACATATTATTGCATCCGAATAGTATTTTGAAATAAATTCACAGCCACGTGAATATAGCTTACCTAATCCTATACCCGACTTACGTAGTTCATGAATTTCGTAAATTTCAGCTCAAGACGGTGTTATTTTCCTACTACATTCAATTCACATGCAAATCATTTATTATCCTTTAGGAGTTACAACTTTAAACTCAGATTTCTACTCAATTCATTGCCACACAGCACCAAACAAATTTAAATTCCTTTCATTCATTCGCCTCAAACTGTTTCGTTTATTAGCTTCAAAACCATTAATTTGGGTTTTGGAATTCAGACCAATAATTCCCGCAGACGATTCATCTTAATGCACCGTGTTTGGAGATTCGATCCGAATGTTCTAGAATGTCAACGGCGAATAATGAACCCTACTTTTGATTTATAGCAAGGTCTTCTAACAATTGGTTATAATTGTAAACATTCGGATGTTAAAGAGATGGAGGAATGCATTGAAAGAGTCATTCTTTTTCGAAGGGCTGTTTGGTGGAGCATTGCAAAGGTGGAATAAATTGGAAGATTAAAGTTTAAATTAACTGGAATATTTTGATTACAAAAGAACATGAAATATTTTGGATGTCATCGTTTTGCATGAGAAGAGATTACATTATAATGTTGATAAATGGATTGTTCCGATAGAAATAACGAAATGGGAATGAGAACTTTTCATTAAATATTAATAAATATGTTTTTAAGACGGAGGGTTTTACTATGAGTTTGTTAAAAAAATTATTTTCGTTTTTATAAATTATAAACAATATATTAAGATTAATGATAAGAGCAGAGAAGGGTCAATAAGTCATTCAAACAGTTCTTGGTATTTATTGATTTAAAAGTGAATGCAAATGTTTGTTATACGGTCCTTATTTGAAGATTTGATTTTTGAAACTAAATGGTGCTGAAAAATAAAAATTCTCCGAACATCTTAGAGGCATGTTGAATGAAATATACATCAAAGAAAGAAAAGAAGATAGCTTCAAATTTAATAGAATGTTAATCCTTCTGACAATGCCGGCAATATAAGTTCCTCATTATTCTGATCAAAATTGCTATATTTATCATAGTGTAATAGATGATAGGATAACTAGTAAATGAAGCAAAGCAGATGAATACAATAAAAGTAAATACAAAAGTATAATTTTTATTGAAAATTAAGTTTGCCTTCTGAATTAAATTGCTTGTAGGCGTACACATGAATATACTTTGTTAAATGGAAACCTAAAAATTCTCTTTAGGGCTATAGATGGTAAATATTTATTTCAATAGAAAATATGAGAATTTAAAGTGCCTAAATCAGCGCTTCTCAAACTGTTTTAATAATTGCGATCAAATTTTCATTTATACTCTATCACATTCCCCCTCTTCCATGCAATAACAATACTATATTGAATGCAATAATAATATACTTTGATGCTAAATCTACAAAACGACATCAATTATAAACCGTATAAGTTATCAGAATTAATATTAAATTTTGCAATTAAATAATTTAACTTATTAAATTACAATTAATTATTAAATTAACACTTATTAAATTTTTACAAATTTAATAAGTGTTATGTTACTTTCCTTTCTAATTTTTAAATTGGTACAGATTAAAAATAATTATTAAAGAAAGTACCAAGGTTATCAAGTACCCAGATATCTTGACAGAAACGTTCTCAACTGCCGTAGGAGAAATCTTCATAGATTCCACATGTCAAGTGGCGAAATCAAAAGGCAATTTAGTAATAAATCACTCATTTAATTTGGGGCATGAACGGATGATGAATTTTCTGCACTGAACACAAAAGTATTTCGTATACTATTTCCATTCCCAATTATAGTAATTATTAAATTTGTTAAAAATTTAGTATTGAGAAAATAGTTATCAAATGCATTGTGCTGTTCTGATACATATACAGAGGTGGATTAATCAACTGGCGGACGCCAGGGGCCCTAGCTTAATGGATTTTTGTTATAAATTCAACGCCCAACAAAAGAATCTTGAACCGATATCGTAACCCCAATGATTTCCACGCTTTTGAGTCGTATAGCAGCCCCAGCCATCTTTCTTCTACACAACTCTATTGTTGCCACCTGTACAAAATTTTCTCATGAGTTTTTTGCACACATTTTATTTCGAACAAACGAACACTATTCAAGTAAAACAAGTTCGTTTTTCGTTCACAGCTGCCCTTAGTTACACTCTCGGATGCATCTTATACTGATGGGGGGAAAATCCCAACACCAAGAAAAATTATTGTATAAGACTTATGGAACTTAGGCAATGCGTTTGTCTAGGTAACATATTTAACTGATTAAACTTTTAAGATCACAGGTTAATGTAGGTGCAAGAAGAACCATTTCAAATTGGAAATGAGTGCACATTAAAAACCTGTGTAACCACCAGAATTTTAAATGCAAGCATGCAAACAATGTGACGTGCAAGTATCTGACATCAGTTAGTGGGATGGAGTTGCATGTCTGTCGCTCTTGCGTGATCCACATAAGGTTGCTTGATTCCGGTTGTGGTTGACGCTGTCGTAGCCGTACGATGATGTCCCATTCGCGCTTGATTGAAGAAAAATCTGGTAATCTAGTGAATCAACATGTTGACACCATAGAGCGCGTTGGATTACAACATGGTATGAGGGTGAACGTTATTCTTTAGGAAAATACTCCCTTGAATGATGTTTATAAATGGCAGTACAACAGTTTGTATCATCAGACTTACATACAAGTTTGCAGTCTGGGTGAGTGCTCGAGAAAGCTCCTGCAATGAAAGAAAATTGACCCACCAGACCATAATTCTAGGTGCCGGTTCAGAATGCTTAGGCCGCAGAAAGATTGTTTACAAGCGTTGACATGGCCTTCTAATCAATATACAGCCATCACTCCAGTGACGTAACGTACACTCCCGCAACCCCCACATCGAAAGAGGGGCAGGATTATAGAGACCCATAGCCTGACAGACGTCAAGTACGGCTTGCGGGCCCAAAACTTGACTTTTCAGGGGGAATGGAACCCTAATATTTTTCGTTACCACTGCATCACTGATACCAAAACAGAAGCATCTTTCATTGGAGAATACAACACATCGCCACTCCATTCTTCAATGATCTCTAGAATGGCATGAATGAAGTCGCAGGTATCGTGATTTAGAGCTAAGGGCATGACCGCTTTAGGACGTCTAGCTGGGAGCTATTTCTGATTGATTTGTTTAATTAACTGCGTCAGTCTGGTGCCGAAAAAAAAACTGTAATTTCTGCTGTAGATGAACTACGATGTTTCTCAAACTTGTGGTGAAAATGGTGGTCTTCTCTGTCAGTAGTGACTCGCACGTGGTTGGACTATAGTTTTCTTGAGGTAGTGTGCCTTTACAAGACCACTTTTGTTGAAATTCATGCACAATGGATACATTTCTACAAAGTCTCTTTGGGCAATATCATGGAAAGAAAATCCACATTTTGTAAGCTCTCTTTTCATCCTCGTTCAAACTCAGTGAGCTTTTGATAATTGCTACTTTGTCTTCTTAAAGACATACAAGACTAACATCAACTCACTACGCCAAACCTGAACGATAAATAACACTCACAAACTTTATAGCGCGTATTTAAAGTACAATTAATTCGCATCCTCAAAGGGAGTAACTAGATCCACATTTATGCACCTAACGCAAAATTTGAATTAGTCATCTTTTGGATATGAAAATACGCCTATAAAACTTCTTTAAAACAGAACAACTCCTTCTTGGTGATGGGATTTTTATTTCCATCAGTGTATTTTGCTAAGATAAATGAAACAAAATGAAGTTATGTGATAAAAGGTATGTCTAGTTCAAAGCAAACTATTTCAAACTAGTTGAATTTAGGCCTTAATGATAAGGTAAAGATTAATTAAAAAAAAGCAGCCCTGGCTGAAATCCGTGATATTAATGAGAGGGAAAAAGGACCAAAATACTGGAGGCGCCTTTTCTTTTAAAATGTAAAACTTCCCTAATGAACACGATTTGGAATACTAAACCCCAAAGAATAAATGCTACTAGCAAATCATTGTATTAAATTGAATGTGAATCATCAAAACGATTTAGTCTGCTAAAATCTCTAGAAAATTATATCCAAAATTTCAGAAATGAATTTGGAAAAATGGAACTAGGAGCAACTAATTTATCTGGACTCCCGTTTGAAGAGGAAGCTGGACAAGCTCGCAGGTAGCAAAAGAGAAAAATTATTTTCAGTGAATGCAAAAAAGTTGGGTATGAAATTTTGAAAGTAGGATAGATTCATTTTATGTCTTATGAGACGGAGCAAGAGCAGAACTATCCCAAAGACCTGAGATGTATGAAACTGTTATAGAACACTTCACTGTACTTTTTGATGAGAGATTATACATGAAATTAAAAAGTAAACTGCACAAAAACTAAAGTAAACTTACAAAGACGATATTGAATCTTTATTTTTGACTATATGAATTGGATCAGTTTTTACTACTTAAAAAAAAACACAGATACAATGAAGGCCCCCACTAGAAATTTATCGAGTTACAAGAGGTCTCGGGAAGATCGACATCTACCGATATCGAATGCTTCAGGTGAGAGATCTATTTCAATTTTAAAGCGTGTTAAAAATTATTTAAGAAGCACTGTGAGGGGGAAGGCAGACAGCATGACTCCTTCGAAACGACAGTTAGGCATTGCAAATTTCTTTATACGCTGGTTATACACAATTTTAACTTTTAATTATAGTAATTAAAAATAGGATTATACTAATCGTATAAGCTTTCTAGCTGGTATACCCGTTCTTCGCACGGGTGAATTAAAAAATTAAACAATACAGATTGACGGATAAAGAAGCTTTTAATTAGTTAACTGTACGTGAATTGCTATATAAACGAAAGAAAGTTTTTTGTTTATCTCAACTGAACAAAAAACCATATTTGTTAAATTTTAAGTCTGTAGCTGATAAAAAGGATTTTTTTTTATTTATAACGCCCCGTAACTCTCTTGTGGGTTGATTTTTGAAAACACCTTCCTAAGCTGATATCTACTCAGCAAAAGTAACACATTGTTAAGAATTTTGTGAAATGAACTCATAAAATAGTGTAATATTTGGATGCGTAATACGTTAGTATTACTTTCTGTTGTATTTGCTTTATGTTAAAATTGTAATATTCGCAAGAAACGCCGTTCCTGACAAAAAATGGCGATTCAATGGAAACATAGCGAAATGTTGGCGATAGAGCCTAGTTTGCTTCATTTTTGGCGAACATGTTTTCAACTTGGTGATTGATCGAATGGTACAAAAGTTTATATGTTGTTGCTTCACCTGCTGGAGAGCCGCAACAAAGAGGATAGCACAAAAACCTTCTCCACAAAAAGTATATTTACATGCGAATTTTCATAGTGATCGTTTGAATGGTGTTGCAGTGAAGCGAGGTCATATATATAAACATTTATTTATATTTATATATATAGAGAGAGAGGGAGAGAGATTATTGTGGCGTAACTGCAAGTATAATGCGTTAAAAGTTATTAAGTTATTATCTGAATATAAAGTTTTAATCTTTGATGAATGAAAACAAAATTTATACGAATTAAACTAAACAACTATTAACACTTTTGGTATATTAAACAATTTTTAAGCGATTGCTCAATTTTGGACACAAACATGAAAAAAAAAAAATAGCTAAAATAAGTAAATACTATCAAGCTTTCAAATATTTCAGATTTTTTTAAAATTGTCAGGGAACTAGTATTTATTTTTCAAGTAGTCTTTAATACTCTTGAAGCATTTTTTTTCTTTTTCATTATTCTTTTTAGAAAATTTAGGAAATAAAACACTGTAAAGTGTATAAATATTACTCTAATTTGCATATTTCAATTATATAACATTAAACTGAATTATTTGCAAGATAATAAATTGACTGAGCACGCTGAATATGTCCCATTTTATACCCCAACTTTTAAAGTTTCGGATATATCTTTCATAATGATGTTACTAAGGGATGTTTAAAATTTGTCTTAAGCGGCGAATCTGAAGAAATAATCTGAAGGGAAAATCTAAATTTCAAAGTAAAGCGGCAGTTTATTGATTGAAATGGTGTGAGTTTTTGTGACTCTTTACACCAAAGACATCTATTAAATGAGAGTTTTGTTTTTTTGGCTCTAAACTCTGTGAATGCTCTCTTTATCTTATAATTCATTGATTTGTTGTCCAATCATTAAAAAAGTGAAACTCGTACTATTAGGTTGAAAAACGTGGCATTGATATAATCAAGATATATATCGAATTAAATAGTATATGTGCTTAAATCTTAATATGTTATGTGCTTTTAAAATATGTATTCGCTCTAGAACGGTGCTTTTTTCCCCTTCTTTGTCTTTTGTTGTGGTACATTTTTAGCAATTTCAATTTTTGGTGGCACACAAACAAAAAGATAAGTTTATGACGGATCTATACGCATCTATGACTAACCCCTTGGGGACTCTTCTGGGGCAATATTTTTACCAACCAACTTTCACCGAAGGAAGAAAACGTGCTTATGCAAATTAAGTATATTATATGAATTCTGAATTCGCGAGTTTTGAAAGTTAGTTGGGGAGTGGAGGATGGTGAATTTATTAAGTGCAAATCTTAGTTAAGAAAAGTAACAATTGAAGAATTCCAAGAGAGGATCACTCGGAGGTGATCGAATCCAGTTAAAGATTATCGTTCAAGGCCTCAACAGTAGGACTTCACAAGAGTACAAGTATCTTGAGCCTTATTTAATTAGAAGTTAAAGAATAACTTATTAGACGCGGCGGAGTTGAAAGTTGAGCTTGTATAGGCTATCGTGGAATCAGTTGAGGGTCCATAATATTATCCCCAGGCTAACGGGTCTCACCTTCGTGCTCTGCATACTGATCATCGTTCTTAATTGGATTATTATTGTGCTTGCTTGATATTTTGTGACAATAAAATAATTAGAGTGAATCATGCCGAATGATTATTCAGTTCTTCCCTCACATCTAGCCGGGTCCGAGGGTAGACAAGGGGGATTAGAGGGAAGCAGGAACCGACAAGCATTACAAGTTTAAGAAAATTGCATTTTCATCTATTCACAAAAGAATAAGTTAAATATACCAGAAATACCCAAAGTTTATTTCTAAATTTCTAGTTGAGAATCACACTACTCTAAAGCATTGATTTCCAAAGTGGTTCCTATGGATGCCTGAGGATCCTTGTGACTCCTGAGGGTTTCGTGGGTAATTAAATTAATTTTGGGGGTGAACGGGCAACTTTAGTGAGTTCATGAAATGTTTGATATAAAGCAAAATGTTTGTAACCCATTCCCGTTATTATTAATGTTATAATAAATTATGAATAATATTTATGTGCAAAAAATTTTTAGGATAAAAATTAAACTTTTTCGAGTCAAAATATTATAGGTAGGTGCATAAAATACAAATAATGACAAGGTATCGCACGTTGGAAGTGGGACCGATTGCAGGTAAGGTGTCTGTGAAGATTTTAATAGGAACGGAATCCCGACCTTAGATGCGATAATTTTCAAAAGATGGCAGTATAAAAGAGTCGAGAGATGTGAAGTGAATGCAACAAATTTTCTTTAGTTGTGAGCCAAAAGCCGTATTATTCTTTTGAACACGCTTTTATAAGCTTTACCTGTATGTAACGGAATCTTTGAACTCGATTTTTACCCACTTTTAAAGGTCAGATTAATTTGAGATTTCGTCAAAAACCAATAACAATACAATAATTTAATAATTTTGTTCTATTGTTCTGATGAGGATCATCAGGATTAATGACTTCCCATTTCTAGATTTGGTGACAAATTTTAGATATAGCGACTAAAAGATTAAGTTAGAACCCTAAAGCGAAAACTCTCACGGTTAATACAAACACAACAAATAAAAAAGATTAATTCATCAATCAATAAATGATAATTTAAGAAAAAAACTAAAAAAACACCCCTACTTTTATTGTAGATCAAACTAAAAAATGAAAAATAACTTCTAGTTTTAAAAAACTAAAAAACGCGCTTTATAGTAAATCGAACTAAAATATAATAAATAATTCTTTTTTCGAAAAAAATGATTAACGAGAAAATTAATGTCATTGTGGTAAAAGAGTGGGGTGCTCGATATCAATTGTTATAATTTCTTACTATTTCTATTTCGAAATACAGAGTGAGTGTAAAAATGTAGTACAAGCACCCCACGCTTTTACTACAATGGCATTAATTTTCTCGTTATTCATTTTATTCTTATGTTAAGAATTATTTATTTCTTCTTAGTTCGATTTATTATAAAAGCGTTTCCTTTAGTTTTTTTTTAAACTATGATTTTTATTGTTAAAAAGATAAAGTACGTTACGCAAGTATTTTTGAATATATTTGTAATCTTGTGCATGGATTTACTAACCAATTACAAATTTACAAACTTCATTTATAAAATAATCTTATATAATGCTTATCAGTATCATTTTCATTTACAGGACAGGAAAGCTAAATTTGTAAACTTTCTATTAGAAATTGAAAAAGAATTATTTCACTTGAGGGCTTTTAGCCAAATTTTTTACATAAAAAGAGGTCCTTGGACACATTAAATTTAGGAACCTCTAGAATAACTTCAAATATATTTAAGTCCTTTTATTTAAACAGTCTCTTTCAATAAAAAAAAGCAAGAATATTTCATGCAGGTTATGAGGAGAACAGCTTAAAATTCGATTTAACTATTGTATAAGAATAAAATAAGTTAGCTGGAAAGATTATTTGCTGTAATAGATAGTGGGAAAATATTATGTTCGTATTTGCGATGTATTCAGTTCCATAAAAAAGAAGAAAAAATAGAACAATGGGTAACTTTTCTGAAATATATGGTTAGGAAATCGAATTTTCCTTGATTCTAATCACGGTTACAATTCGCGCATTCCTTTTCCATTCTTGCAATCTTATCTCACTCTCACGAACCCTAAACAATATCAATAAAACTGCCTTCCATCCACACTGATACATACCTTATCATCAACAAAATCACCATTCGGGATGCGCTCTAAAACTACCCGAAACCATCAGACATTACCGGCGGGCCGAAAACCAAAATAAACGTCAGAAAAGGAGCGCGACAAAATAACCCCTGGAACGGGAAAATATTCTTCATCGATTTCTTTTGCCCGCTTTTCCCATTCCGGGAATTCATCCTGCCGTAAAACGTTACAACGTTACTGCCATGTCGAAAGGGAAACACACGGGGGTACTTGGCCCTTCCCTGATTCTGGGGGCAGGGGAGGAAAATCTGCCCCTTGGGGGTTCAGGGGCGACATAAGAAGTCAAGCAGACGATGGCAAGAAATTCCGGTCTGCCTGACTCGTTCCCGGAAAAGAGAATATTGGAATGAAATCAAGTTCCATTTTGGTTCTAGGAATAGAATTTTCCTGGATATGGAACGAAAGTAAATAGAATCATTGAATAATGTGAATTCGATGATATGGTCTACTCACCGTGAAGAATTCAAATTCATAAAAAGAAACGATCCAATAAATTTATTAGATTATTTTTACAAAAATATCGGAGGAAAATAATTTTGATGTATTTGTAGTTTCTTTATTATTATTATTATTTTATTAATAATAAAAAAAAACGAATAAGAAATGATTATTAAAAACACTATTTTTGTAATTCTATATAATATAAAAGTCATTAAAAGAACTTTCCCTAATTTAAAAAAAAAATCTAATAATGTGGTTCTTAAGGTTTCTTTGTGACTTGTATGAAATATTTATTTAATTTTTAAAACTAAATTATGCACTTTATAATTAAGTTCTAAGTATGTGTGGAACTTTAAAGTTATTTGTCTTAAGACTTGGCATTCCCCCCCCCAAAGGATCCAATTTCTATGACGTCATAATCACATGATAATGACAACTATGTGTTTCTAGCCAATCAGTTTAAAAAAATCACGTGACGTCATAATCACACGGTAAAAGCAATCATGTGTTTCCAGCTAATAAGTTCATGCACTTTTTTGTTGCCAAATCTTTCTCTTTGCAAAAATTTTCTCTTAAATTATTAACAATAACATCACAAATAATATACTAAATGTATTTTATGTAAAAGTGGATGCTTAAAATAAGACTTTTTTTAATAATTCTAAAATGTTTTGATGAATTTTTTTTCATAACATTTACACATCTTTACCCAATTATAAAATTTGGAATTTTTCTCCTTGAGCAACTTATACAATTAGTTTAATGTCTATTTTGAGTTCAATGGAAAACACGTGTTTGTCTTTATCACGTGACCGCCATAAATTGAGCCCATTTGATTGGTGGATTATTTATTAACGTCATATTTTGAAGCTACATGTGAACTATTGGCTATGAAATCCATTGCAAATAATTCTGAATCATGGTTGATTGATTAATTTCAAATATTCTACAATGGCCGTTTTAAAATATTTGACAACTACTTATACTGAAGTTCGTTCACACTTTAAGGAAACGATTTTGTAATTTATTTTCTCGCTTGCCTTTTGAGATTAAACTTTGGAAGTTTCAGAATAATCATCTTCTAATGTTTTCTTTTGATTGGAAAAGATTTATTTTAAAAATGGCTCCTAAACTTGATAGATAGCACGAAGGTCACAGAAGGTCTGGGAGAAATTTTGGAATAATTCAATAATAAACTGTTTAAAAATCTCCGTTATTGCATTTTTAAAAAAAGGGTGTTTATAAGATAATTTGTAAAGAAAAAACACGTCTAGCTGAAAATAAAAACAAAAACATAAATACGAAACTTCATACTGCGACTGTTCAAACGCAGGAAACTATTAAGAAAGTGACGTCTCTGATCCTAAAGGAAAATCTGTCGACTCAAAGATTAATTGCATCGAAACTAGGAATGTCTTACGTCAAGTGAGTAAAACCATTCATAAAGATTTAAGGTTAAAAAAAAGGCTAAAATATAAGTTTGTTTTTGCTAAAACATATTGCACAGGAAGAAAAACCAATTGTAGAAAATTATATGAAAAACAAATGCTGAAAAATAGAAATATAAGGTAACACTCGAAGATTCATGGGTACATTTATAAGTCACTGTAATAAAAAAACAATTTTCTATTGCTCAACTGACCCGAATGACCGTACGAAATGGCTTCGTCAGTGCACAGAAAAGTTCCAAACGGAGTTTAGGATAAATGCAGGATTTTGTTACAACAGCAAATTAAAAAAAAAAAAAACTGCGTGTGTCGGCTCCGACGCCCTACTGGGTGAGTGAGTGAATATTAACGTCCCACTGTTCAGCTACACGAGGGCTTTTTTGGGAACGGTCCGCGTAATTTTGAACCATGGTCAAGTGACGCGGACGACACCTGATCTGGCACCCCCTCTCTTAACTACCACACCACACCACACCAACGGGAGGACGTTTGAGCTCTCGACAGATTTAGACGCCCTACTGGAATTAACTTCTTAAGGTACGGTTGTATTTGATAATATGGCAGGCAAACAGGGTAAATAAACGAATCTCATAATACTGAAACTATTCACGTATTGTCTTGATTCTATTCACATTTTTCATATTGATTCGATAAAATAATATATATACACACATATATATATAAATACACACCAATTACGTTACATAAATATATGTTACTCATAGTACATGAGTATATTGTTAAGAGGGTTGATTTACTTCCCTATTAATATCATTTTAAGTATTAATTACAATAATACTCTCGCCATTTTTAATCACTGTGACAAGAGGTTTGTTGGCAACTAAAGTATGATACGTGAACGTAGGTAGATACGTGATTTACGAATCGTGAAAATCTCGCATCAATGGTTGTTACTTTACCCAGTCGTTCCCAGTGCTCTACTGAAAACGAAATCCAAATGAGGCTCAAATTTTAAAAATTAGAATAATCTCAATCCTTTATCTTTATCGAAATCATTATTGAAATCGCCACCAAGTATAATTGGAAGTACATGATACTGTTTCCCCAGTAGTTTAGAACCACCTTTTGTATATGCTAATAATGTCTCGTGGATATAATCTATAATGTCAATAACATTCTGATAGACAGAATTATAAACTGTGACAATAACAATGGGTTCACAATTAGGTAAAGTGCATTTCACGGCACATATATCTCCCAAATTAGATTTAGTTTGATTAACGTACTGGGCACGTTTTTTCTCACAAAATCATCATGATTGCCAATAAACTGATGCTGGGAATCACGCACGTTTTGATAAATAGTGACCCGTCCCCACGATTAATACTTGGTCGTCTATATTGTGTTATGCGTTTAAAATTTTCAATTTCAATTAATTCCTCATTGCGAAGACAGGTTTCTGATAACATCAAAATGTGTGCTTTTTGAGCAATATTACCACGGAGATCCCATGCATGTGTCCGGAAACTGGCAGTTTAGAGAAAAGAGAATAATATCCTCTCCATCCATTTTATTGATCATAATTTGATCAATTGTAGTAAGATGAACAGTAGAAAGCCTAGTAAACTCAGTCACCTCTGCCAGGTCGCTGTTACTGACTTATGAAAATACCGTTATGAAGGAATATTCTAACGGAATATATCGGTTGTGTCGTTGAAGCAAAGTTTATTTTTGATAATTATTCTTAGTTGCTATGCTATTCAACGCACCAGAAGAGTATTAAATATATATTGCCGAATTTGGTGATTTTCAGTTGTTATAGTCAACTTCTTTGTCAAAAGAGCTAAGGCATGAAGTAGAAAGATCAAAAAGTAGGAGCATTTAGTAGAGACTTTCGATACATTCTGATGGTAAGAAATTCATACAGAACGATTGAAAATCTCTTTTCATAAAAATGCATCAATATCGGCTCATTTTAGAAAGAAAAGTAAAAAACGCAAAGTTTCGTTATTTTGTAAAAAAATTATACCGTATCGTTACGAAATAAGTGATCTTTCTGATTCTGTAATTATTTTTTTGTCTGATTTTGATAGGAAAAGAACGATCGCAATTTTTAAAATGGAGAAAAAGTACAAACTCTTTCTTCTCTTTCTTTGGACAGAGATTTAGCGCATGCGCAGAAGCGCGCGTACCAATTTTTGTTAACACGCACTCTCTCTTTCCTTTGAAATTTCACTTCTCATTATATTTCCATACCGTGGGCTTTGTATGAAAATCGATTCTTAAGGAGTAAACTCCAAAAATGCTTAAGGTAAAGCCAAAACTAATTCGCTCTACCATCAGAAGAGTAGTTTAGAACCAATTTTTGAAGTAGAAATTCCAGCCTTATACGGAAAGGACTAGAAAAAGTTGAGCTTCATATGGACAAAGCCTTTAGTCACTGTTTCCAAGAGTACTACCGCTTATTTAGCAAAGAAAGAATCAAAAACAGGCACAAAGTGTATTTCATTTGATGAAATACTTGTAAAATCACCTGAAGCTTTTTCAATGAACTTTTGTGCTTTCGATTAATTAAAATGAGTCTTAGGATAACGGCATTCAAGAACACTGAACGGTCTTCGGAGAACGGTTCAGGAGGAAGGGCATAAAACTGGCGTGACAGTATTAAAGAAAAAGTAATCATGTAAAACTCGTGCTAGAGCTTTTATCAAGAATGATGACTATCACAAAGAAGCAAATTTCTAGAAAAGATACCGGATTTTTAGATAAAAACTAACTATCAATAATCGTTTCTATAAAGTGGGAACGATCTTCTGTACACCAGAAACATTTTTTTATAAAGTAATGCGAATTCTCCACCCTTTACATTAAAACTTGAAATCAATTATTCTAAGCCACTTTTCCAATGTTTTTTTAAAGTATTTGCTCTCTATTGCCTTCACTTTAAGCTATTTTAAAATATTTCCTTTCACATACAAAATCTACAATAATCGTACCATTTATCACTGGAAGTAACAAAGGAACAGGTATATATTTACAGTGTTTATGTGATTTTAAGCATGGACATTAGGAAAATATATGCTTATTATGAACACTTAAAATGTAAAAAATAAGTTAACATAAATTACGTTTTGAACTTTCTTTTAAATCATTCGTATATAATCACTTAGATTTTTACTGACTCTCAGTATATATTTTGTCTTTTACAGAGCAAACATAGGAAATGTGAAGTCTTTTTTTATTTATCTCTTTGGTTTTCAGCATTATTACGTTGTCTTATTGCAATACAAATCGAACAAATCTGTGTTTTATGTGCTTACTTACGAAACCTTTCTAAAAAATGTACCTTTCGGGAAAAGTTTCAAGCAGAATTTTTACTTGGATTTTAATTTTAATTCCACTTAAGGAATTTAATATTAAATTAATACATTGTGATTTTGTACATGCAACTAGTATGCAAATCAAGTAAATTTTTTTAAGTTGAGACATCTAAAAAATAAAACAACAATAATATTTAAATATGCACTCGTAATATTTTAAAATTTTTTTAAAAAAAATACATTAAAATATTTTACTTATTATGTCAATGCATTTTAAAGATATATAAAATGTTAAGTTGAGAAACTAGTAATTATAATAAATAGAAATTTTTTTTGAAAAATTTCTATAAGGTTCACATTGAATGGCTTATATAAGTAAATAAAGCGTTACATTTTTATTAAGTGATTTGAGCAAAAAGAAATGAATTCAACATAAAAAAACAAAAATTAAAACTAAACAAATAAAAAATTAAACAAAATTTTAAAATATCTCTACATTGCTATATGAACAACAAAAAATTTAGGTAATATGAAGTAAAAGAAAATAAAATTAAGAAAAAACCAACTAAAAATTCAAGTAAACACAAAAGTAATGAAAGTGAATTTTTAAATGATTAAGGGTTTTCAATAACTAAAAATACAGTTTACTTAGAACACTAAGAAATTATTCTAAATAAATATTAATATATTATGTAGCAACTAAAAAATACAAATATTATAAAATAATACTTTTAAAAACAATTACTTTGAAAAAAAAGAAATCCTCGTTTTATAGAATACAATTATATTAAAGCAATTACTTTCGAAAATAATTTTATATAATTTATTTTTCAGAATTTTTTTATACTTGAAAACATTTAACTTTTTGAAAAAAATTACAATTTGGGTTACAAATCGATTGAATAGTTTTTGTATTGGATATATACAACTAGATACAAATTGTAGATCTGTTTGCGTTACTAAATATTTATGGACCTTAATCTTATCATACATGTTACCGAATTGTTTATGAATTAGGCAAGAAGTCTGAATAAGGTGAGGGTAACCGGCAACGAAGTATCTATTTCTCTCATTCTTTACTTCAAAGTTAAAATTTCATGATAAAAGCTTATGTAGTCGTAAAAATACAAATACACAAGAGGAAAAGCCATTACAAATTTAAAAAAAAATATATATATATAGAAGTATTTTTACAAAAAAAAATTAAGTATTTAATGTAATATTCCAAAGATAGGTATTTTTTACTTTACTGAATAAAGTGTATATCAAAATTTATGCGTGCGTGATTCCAAGAAATGGACAAAAAATACCTTTAAGAAGTATATTTAAGTAAGGGAAAAAATAATACACACATGCATACATATTTGAAGTTTCAGTTCTTTAATTTAATCAACCAGATAATACTCTTGTATTAAATTTCTTCTTAAAAAAATGTTATTGGCAAAACGTTTAAATTTTTTTTTTCAGATTACTAATTTGTTATCCAAATATGGCTATGTTTACCATCTGAGAATAATGATTGAACTCAAAACTTCCAAAATAATTTATTTATTGTTACTTAAATTATTCCTTTATGACCATTTCTAAGGAATCGTTTCTTTAAGGTAACCTAACATAAGGAAGGTATCCAACTAACCTAAAATTGTAAATTTTGCTAAAAATTGACATATTTTTTATGATTTTATTTTATAGACCATCTTATTAGCTTTAAAAAATACCAAGTTTATTATTTTCCGTTCACTAGAACAAAAACTACAATTGTTTTAGTATAAGCAGATGCCATTACTTTAAGCAAGATGTCATAATTCTAAAGGCGTTTTACTCGAAATGCGTTTTTTGAAAACGCTCATACGGGGACAGCGAATGCTAAAAAAGTTTTGAAAATAATTACTGGAAATTTTGTATGTATGTTTTGTATAATAGTAAAAGTGTTTTAACTTTCAGATTTATCGTTTACTGTTTTTTATTACAAAATTTACAATCCTCTATGTGAATATAATCACTGCTATTTTAAGTAATTTCATATAACTTTGATAAAGTACTCTAGTTTTTGTAAAAATTAAAATATCTCTTATTCTGAAGGTCATTTCAAAAATGAATTACACAGTGACAAATAAGAATAGAAAAATTGAAAATTTGTTCATAAACTTTTGGTACAAAATGGGGCCTGTTTGTGTTATTTTCAGGAATTTTTACCCATTTTTTCCCATTTTAGTAATAATAATTTCTTTTTCTTTTCTTAACTTTAGCATATTTTTCTTAAAATGTACTAAACAAATCTAAATACCACGAAAAAAAATCCCCATATCTCCATTTTTAAAAAAAAAAATGGCCACAAGTAGTCGGATACCTTAAGTCTCACTATAAAGCTATTTGCAACGGACCTCATAAATTTGAATTCCGGTCAAGTGACGAGGACGACACCTGAGCACCTCTTTGTCTTCTAACTACCACAAACTGAGCTCGAAAGATCAAGGAGGACATTAACCTCGTCAGATTCAACGTCCAACGGCCTCTTCTACAAAGCGGGTGTTCTGAGGCACCAAATCTCAAACTCGTGACACTCCGGCCACAATTCCATGATCATAACTACAAGGTAACCTCGGACACATCATTATTATAAGAAAACTTAATAAAAGAAAGGCTTTATGAAAAATACATAATACTTATGCAACAAAAAATCATTTTGATAACCGCTTTTGCTTTTAACATTATACTTCGCTCACCACACACAACAACATACTTTAAGATAACAAACACAATTGTTTCCAAATTATAATGCTGCAGTTTGTAAGCTACATACATTAATCACGCCTGTTAGAACTAAAATAAACAAGGTTAGTATTAATAATTCATTTCTTAATGGTTCGATGATACACTCCTCTCAATTTACATCCATAATTGGAAATATGAGGTTCTGCACAAAGCCTTACGCTTCCAAAATCGATTGCTGTACTAGAAGTGGAGCGGAATGTTTTCGTGTGCTTACGATGAAATCACATTGTCCTGAAACTAAAGTAATTCAGATGCTCCTCAGTTAAGTCTTTTTTATTGTGTCAAATAGAAAATAAACTAGTATTGTTGTTTAACTTTTCACGAGGAAAATGTGTGATTTATAGCTACAACAACAACAACAAAAAAGCAAGGAAGCCTTATGAAGAAGGGAAAAAAACTTGTTTTCATCAAAATTAAATATGCATAACATTTTTTCATAGGTAATGATTATGATTCTTAAATTATTACATAAATTAATGCATAGCAATTAAACCAGTAATTGGCAAGGATGAGTCTGATCAACAAAGAAGCAATATAAAGATAACGATCCAAATGGGATTTAGTATTGCTAGGCTGGAAAGTGTTCCCCAGAGAGCATCTCAAATGGTACATCTCATAAATATATCGCTGGATAAATGGAATATTACTTTGTCGTAAGTAACACACTATAACATTAGCGGTAACCTGTTATATAATAGGAGATATAACTTCTCAAATCATCAAACCAAATTAATAGATGTTTGGAACACCAATAAGTATTATTTAAGAGAAATGGTATTATACCCTACGAAAGCTACAATCAGTTATTTCCAGAATGAAGTAAATTTCGTCAATGTACCCGATGTAAAAACTATTGTAAAATGATGATTGAATATGATTCTACTCTAAGTTTTTGTCGAAGGAGGAATAAGGTGAGGTTAAAGTGTCTTAAGGTATCCGACTACTTGCGACAACTTTTTCTTTAAAAAAATTATGATATGGGGATTTTTTTGTAGTTTTTAGATTTATTTAGTACATTTTAAGAAAAATGTGCTAAAACTAAGAAGAAAAAAAAATAATGATTATTACTAAAAAATGGAAAACAAATTGTTGTGAAGTTTACAAAAAATTACAAAAACGGGGCCATTTCGTACAAAGAATCTATAAGCAAATTTTCAATTTTTCAAATTTAGTGTGTTGATTTGCTATTCATTTTTGAAATGACCTTCAGGATAAGAGATATTTTAATTTTTTCTTACAAAATCTAGAGCACTTTATACTAGTTATTATATGAAATTGCTTAAAAATACAGTGATTATATTCACATAAGGGACTGTAAATTTTGTAATAAAACAGTGATTGATAAACCCGAAGGTTGAAACACTTCTACTATTATAAAGAACATACACAATAATTTTCAAAACATTTTGAGTGATTTTTGTCCCTTTTTGAGTGTTTTCAAAAAATCACTTTTCCAGTAAAACGCATTTTAAAGTATGACATCTTGCTTAAAGTAGTGGCATCCGATTTTACTAAAACGCTTGTAGTTTTTGTTCTAATAAATGGAAAATAACAAACTTGATATTTTTACAAAACTAATAAGATGATATATAAAATAAAATCATAAAAAAGTTTACTTATTTTTGGTACAGTTCATGATTTTAGGGTAGTCGGATACCTCTTAAAAATAGCTCCACAAATTAAATCTTCAAACCAAGTAGCACTCATATGCTAATAGGTATTATAAAACAGTACTCTGTATTTACAGCACGTGGTAATGGTATACTATAATGCCATTAGAGCAGAATTTTCAATTTAATACATAATTAACAAGTTTTGACTTGCACTTACGGCTCTGGTCAGTCCCGATGGCTTCATTTTGGAGACGCGTGCCTTGTAGCAGGAACTACTTTCTGCCAAAGTTTTGAAAAGCATTTCCATATATTCCAATAAATTGAGAATCCGTCCAGTTATCTATAAAATCTTCTACATAACTTAACAGCATTATTCGTAGTGTTATATAGTGGCAAACTTTTAATGAAAATTTTTTATTAGCAACATTTGCTAAATTCAAATGATACCATAATCACATAATAAAAATGCAATCACAAAAGTTTTCAGCCTATTAGCTCTGTCGTTTCACAGTTACTAGCTTTTGATTTTTATAAAAACTTCCTTTTAAGAAGTATGTCGAATTAACTATAACAATGCACGTGTTTAAAACTAGATATGCTTGGTTTAAAAAAACCACGTATAATATTTATTTTACTTTATTTTATTTCTGTTATTTGTTTAATTATTTTTGCATTTTGGAAAACTTTTGAACAATTTTAATATTGGAGCATGTTTACCTTATTGTTAAATTTTAAAATTATCTGGCTTTAAATATAATAGAAAATATGTGATTGCATTATATGCAACCATAATGAATTTAGTCCATTTTACCATGTTATTATGTTATTATTAACTCGCTTTCTTGTCTGTCCGGGTGGAATTTTGTAATTTATTTTAAACTAACTTCCCGATGAGCTAGAGACTTGAAATTTGGACCATAGCTGAGAAGTGGATGCCAATGCATGAAAATGTAAAAAACGAATTTCTGGAACCCGAGCCCCCGGAGAGACTTGTATCCTGGTGAAATTTTGTAATTGATTTAAACCAACTTCCCGATGAGCTAGAGACTTGAAATTTGGACCATAGCTCAGAAGTGGAAGACAATGCATGAAAATGTGAAAAAAAGTCTAGTCTCGAACGCAGGCCCCCAACGAGGCGGGCCCCGTTTATGACAAAACCCCGTAACTCCGTAACTTATATGAGTTTACACAAAGACCACCTGTGGATAGCACGGGTTAAGTTGCATCTACGTATTCAATTTCGTGGCTTTGGGGGTCAAAGAGGGGCCTTTAGGTTACCATGTTATTATTAACTCGCTTTCTTGTATGTCTGTCCGGTAGAAATTGTAATTGATTTTAAAATAACTTTCAGATGAGCTAGAGACTTGAAATTTGGACTATAGCTCAGAAGTGGATGGTAATGCATGAAAATGGTTATAAAAACATGGTACATAAAATAATTATTAAGAAAATTATTATCAGTTTCTTTGTAAGATGCAAATTACGCCGCAGAAATGTGTGCTATGACAAAAATAACATTCATTTTGGCAACGAAAATTTAAGTATTTGCCATCTTGTGATAATTTTTTTTTTTGGGAAATGTTCAGATAATTAAAAAATTCCCTCGAATGTTCATAAAATAATAAATCCCTTATACTTTAAAATTACTGATTGCAGACCTTCGTAGAAGTTGCACATTTTGCTCAAGAAAACTCCTTTTGTTTATATACGCGTATAACAGTTAATGTAATATATTAATGTTATCTTATTTAAATCATGATTCTGAAACTCGACACTAAATTTGATGGATTAACTACATGTAACCTACTTTTGATTGGTCTAAACATATGGGTTGCATTTATTTTACAAGAAATATCTGACTCTACAAGAACTGCATTTCCTGTTCTTTTTTTGAAGAGATAGGAAAAATGGTTTATATAATTTTTTTCTTGTACGTTTTCAAACTTTTATCCTACATACCCTTCCGTTTCTCCATTTTTACATTCCATTTAACTCCTGTTTTTCATTGCTTGGTTCCTCAATATCCCGAATCTTTTATTTTGACGGAAATGATATTCTCTCGTGTTTGTCCGGATCTCCAGGAACTTCTTCCTTTTACCTCAGCTCTTGCCTTTTCCTGCAGCTCCAGTTTTATGGAAACATGCACATGAATTTTATTGATTCTTACGTTTAGGTATTGAATTTTAAATAAACGGAAAAAACTCAAAGCTTCTATGTGTGTTTGTATGTATGAGACGGAGTACAATTTCTGTTTTTAGTAAGCGAATATTTCTGGAATGCGATCTTATTTTTGCGTATTGAATTTTAAATAAACGAAAAATTTGGGCAAAATAATTTATGGTAGCCTGTATATTATTTTTTTTAGTTTGTTTGCTGCTTTTATAACATGTTTAATTTCTTTTCAAAACACACATTAAGAAAAGAATAACAATTAATCTATGTATAGACTATTTTTTAAAATTTATTTACATCAATGCTTCTCAAACTTTTAATAATTGCGACCCTATATTCAATCATAATTTTCACCACCCCCTCCTTCCATACAATAGCAATGTATCGAATTACATAATACTATACTTTGGCGCTAAGGCTACACAATATGACTTTAACCTCTTGAATGTCACTGGCGTTATATAAAGGTCTTGCTCAGTCAAAGTGTTAATTGCACCTGGGACGTATATTTACGTCTTTCCAAAGTACGAACTTTTTTGTGCACTGCTATTCATAAAATTGTTCCTAAGACTTGGAAATGCTATAAAAAGATATCGACAGTGCTTATGAAGGATTTACTTATTTATTCCTTTTCTTACCCCCCTCATTACATGAGTTACGCGGAAAACGGTGGTATTGGGAGTGAATCAAGTATCCTTTTATCAGCAGTTAAGGGATTAATAAAAAACCGTAAAAATATCAAGATAAGTGTAAATTTGTGTACATAATTTTTTATAGATGACAAGTCCATGGGGTCAAAAGGTAATTATTAAACTTGTACTTAACTTAGTGTTATTAAATTAATTATCAAATACATTGTGCAGTACTGATACATTTATAAGTGTATTCTGTCAGTGTAATTGTGTATTTATTTTTTATTACGTCAGAACGTATTTTATTTGCTTACTTTCAGTAAAATATTAAATTTTTAAAATAATCTTTTGTTTTCGACTTTTCAATATGCTCGCACCCCCCTCCCTCGTAGATTTATTACGACCCGCTAAGGGAGCATGCCCCACAGTTTGAGAAACGCTGATTTACATGTATATCGAAGAAAAGAGACACTTTCACTGGCTCACTCATCACTAGATCCCCGGAACTATTGGAACTACAGATTTGAAATTAGGCAGCAATGTTTCTTCTATTAAGTAAAATTCCGCTTAGAACTGATTTTGTAAAATTCGACGTACTAGAGAGTTTGCAGGGGTCTAATATTCGAAAATTGCCGATTTTATACTATTGCAATGAAGTACTATTCCTTCTTCCCTCTAATCCGACTAGATGTGTGGGAAAAACTAATTGATCAGACGACATGTTTCACCACAATTGTTTATTTGTCACAATATTCAACACAGACACACTAATAGTCCAATTAAGACAAATTTGATCAATACTTAAAAGCTTGAGGTGAGACAAGTTAGCATGGGGATAATATTTACGGACATTCAATTATATTCCTACGATAACTTATACAAGCTCGTTCTTACCTCAGACGCGCACTAACATTTTAACTCTCTAACTTCTTTTTAAATAATGAGAGCAGTACTTGAACTCCTGTAATTCTTTATCCTTTACATGAGGCCTTGAACACTAATAGTTGGCTTGATCACTTCTCAGTGATTCCAATTTCACACGTCCTACACTGTTTACGCTCTACGGCCGGATTGCTGGCTTCTCATTAATTCACTTCATATCCGAGCTATCCTTACTTCAGCAAACTTAAATTCTCACTTTAATAATCTTAGATTCTTCACTAACTCTCCAAAACTGCGAATACAGAATATATATCTTAAACCTAATTTGCATAATCACGTTTTCTTACCTTTGGTGAAATTAGTTGAAATAATTCTTTCCCTTAAAGAATCCCCAAGGAGTTAGTTAGCGGATGCGTATAGATCCGTCACACTATCACACCATCACACTTGAAATTTGATAAAGATGTTTCTTTGGTTAAGTAAAGTATTGGGTGTAGAACCGGTTTTGTGGAAATAGATTCCCAAGGAGGGTTAAAAGGCGTTTGGGATAAAAAAAATTCTCGTTTTTGAACTGTAAGATCTACAGATGTAAAATTTTGTATGCTTTTTTGTTTGTTTATTAAGTAGAGATCCGTTGAGAAGGGGTTTTGCGGAAATCGACTACGAGGGTGTTTTTTAAGAAATCGTAAACGATTAGTATACTGTTATTTTAGAAACTGAAGTCCTTTCCTTTTTAAATCAAGAAGTGAGGATTATAAGAATATGTAATGGTGGTTCCTATATAAGCCAGTAACATCCTCCGGACTGAAGTGATCATTTTGATCTAGTGGTATGTTACGTGCTTAGGGAACCGAAGGTCGCGAGTTCTATGCTCCTCATTGGTGACGTTGACATGAATTAAGAAAAACTGAACCTTCACGCAGCTGTCGTGGCACCATCTACCCACCACAAGAGCAATCAAAAGCCGTCAGACCCACTTGCTGCAGCAACCAAAGCCGTCACACCCACTTGCCGCAGCAGCCAAAGCCGTCAGATCCACTTGATGCAGCAACCAAAAAAGTCAGACCCACTTGCCACAGAAACCAAAAAAGTCAGACCCACTTGACGCCAAAGCAACTACTTACATGCTCGCCATAACAACTATATCGTTCGTTCACCTATCTACCGATTCACTGGTGGCTGAGTAGTGTGGTGTTGGTGGTTCCCATATAAGCCAGCGACAGCCTCCGGACTGAAACGATCATTTTGATTTAGTGGTATGTTACGTGCTTACAGATCAGAAGGTACCGAGTTCTACACTCCTCAAATGTTTGCCCACTGAAGTGGGCGGGTAATAGTTAGTAGCATATAATTTCATTAATAAACTGCACGTTTTTTCTGTTTTTATTACCACATGAACTGTACACCTAATGAACTGAGATAATTGAGCTACATGTATTATATATGAAATAAACTAACTAAATTACCTGAGTCATAAGGTATTTAAAACACGCCCTTCATATATGTATGCATATAAATCAAACCAATTGAGCAACATTATAATCAGTGTAGTTAATCGTAAAATAATGATTTACTTAAATGCAGTCCACCAATTTTGATTCTTTCTCATAGACGGTACTTGAAATTTAAATTGGATGAAAATTATAACTCCCCCTCCTACTATTTAGGCTGTGTGTCTTCAAGCATGCATTTAATTTTAACATGTTGTATTCAGAATGTAGAGCCTTATTTCTAATCATTCTCAACTTAAATTTAATAGGTGAATATTTTCTTGCTGCAATTCTTTCGAGTAAATTATTTTCAGTTTATTCTATGGATATTCTATAAACTACTGTGTCGCTGATGTTGTATCAGATAGCTAAGCAAAATCCTCTTATAATACCTCGATCAATTAGTTTGATATTATTCTGTTTTAATCATCTCATTAGTCAAAACTAATTAGAATAAGCGTATATTGAGCAATAGTAATTGAACTAACTGAAATGCATGTATGTTTTACCCCCAACATGGTTTTGTTAATTAAACTAAATATAAATATGACCACGGGAATTGATTTAATAAAAGTGTTAAGTACTACTTATAGTAGTAAGTTTTGGGTTTTAAGATCGGATTTCTGGATTTATCTGTATATGTAACTCGATCCCGTTAGTTCAATGATGTAACTGATTTAGAATAATTATATAATGCAGGGGGATGTACATTTCTCGATAGAGAAAATGCCACATTAAGAAGTATAAAGAACTGGAATGATCGATGGCAGAATGGTAACCACTAGAATTGAACTAATTATTGAGTTGTGTATATTTTTAAGTCAAGAGAATTTAGTGTATGAGATTAATCAATCGCACAAAAATTAGCTTTGAAAGACCAAACTTTGAATTCAAATGACATTTTTATCTTACAAACCAAAATAAAACGGAAAAACATTAGATAACGTTTTGTTGACATTTTTAAACATTTGAGCAAAATATGTAACAGTAAATATTTTAGTGGAATTAATTTCTAATAAGAATTTTCTCTATGCTTGTTGACATAAAGGCCTTAAAAATGTTGTTTACAAAATATGTTTTTCTGATATAAAGTTGGGAACAACTTTTTCTAAGTAAAGAATTCGTACTTTTTTTCTATTCTTCGTAAAGGAACTGTTTTTTTTTAATGTTCCTTTTGGGAAAAAAATATGTAATATTGATACAGCTTTATAATGGTCAACAATGAAATTTAATCGCCTTAGTAAAATATGATTCGCATTCCAAATTTAATTTACTGCATCTACAGTCTATGTTATGTATGTTTATGTTAACACGGCACTCAATAAGTCAGGCCTAATTAATAACACACCTTTTAGCAAAATTGAACTTTATTTATCAAGATAATCCCCTTCAAGAATAATACATTCAGCCCAGCGCTCTTCAAATTTTTTAATACCTTTTTAGTAGAAATATTTATCTTTACTCTAAAAAAAGGCTTCAATTTCGGCAATCACTTCTTCATTTGAGCCAAACCTCTTTCCCTGTAGCATTCTTTTAAGGCCTGCAAAAACCAGTAGTCC
Organism: Trichonephila clavata; assembly: GCA_019973975.1. Taxonomy (NCBI): domain Eukaryota; kingdom Metazoa; phylum Arthropoda; class Arachnida; order Araneae; family Nephilidae; genus Trichonephila; species Trichonephila clavata. Next base: position 26,031 of record BMAO01022315.1, on the reverse strand, counting down.
ACGGGGGCAAGATCTGGACTGTACGGTGGGTGGGAAAGTAATTCAAAGCTCATTGTTTTGCTTGAACAGTGTTTTTATCTATCACAAAGCAATGCTAACACACGAAATTGTTTTTCATCCATAATTTCTAAGCAAACACAAAAGTTGCTTCACTAAAATCTCTGTAACTTTTCAACTAAATAAGATATTATCACGAAATTTTGACACGTGCCGTCAGAAAGTTAATGCAACAAGGTTAGACTAAAGAAAGTTAAAAGGTCTATTTTTATGTTAGGCCATCTATATGTTAGGCCCGGGGCTTATTGAGTGATGTGTTATATATATGAGTGTTACTATAATATAATATTCACCGGCTAGGGGGCGTGGTGGATTTGGGGCTCTCTTTCTGTACCCAAGGTTGCGGGCTCGATCTCGGTCCAAGTCGGTGGATTTTCGTGATGCAGAAAATCGACAGCAGCCATGTCGTATGATTATATGACATGTAAAAGATCCCTATAGTGTCTGTTTGGCTTGACCGCTCTCGGCAAAATTAAATCCTAGTACAGGTTCACATCGTCAGAGCTCAGGTGTCTGCCTCTCGGGGGCAAACTGGCTGTCAAAATTACTTGCGGCAATTGGTGTCACTTATATGGTGACGCAATAAAGAGTGATACCAGCTCCTGGGGATGAACTAAGTCTGCAATGATAAAAATGCTAATCCACAACCCCATTGGATAAAAAATAATATAATATAGCATTTTGATTATTGAAATGCTCACAAAAACATCGTACAGTTAGCAATTCTGAAGCTTGCTATTCAGAAAATTTCTTCTTCTACGTTCAAAATATCACGAGGATCATTCTAAAGCTAAGTCTCGTCATTTTTTTTTTATCCATAAAGCAAATACCAAAGATTTTTTACATGGCTTCTTTGCACGATTTCAATGTGAGCACCATTAGTTGCGCTCAACACATAGTTCATACGAGATTTTTAGCCTCGTTCTATGAAATATTATGAGATCAACAATCTGAATTACCACTGGAATTCGACTTTTCATTTAATCAATTTCACTAATTGAAGATTGGTAAATAATGTTTCTCGTGTATCCCTACGAGAAGAATTTCAAAGGTGTAATAACTAGAGATCAAGGTGGTCACGGTGTTAGACGTCCTCTTTTCATCCATCACTTGGGGATTTTTTTCTCTTTTCAAAACTCCATTTACCTTATACCGGGTGTTTCAAAAGTCCCGCACATCCACATGGTGAATCCTTGTTGCTTAAAAACCAAAGCGTTGGTAGAGATTTCTATCACTAGATGGCAGCAGGCTCCCCATCATAAGAATTTTTGAACATAGCTAGGATCAGTTTCAAAATACTTGTCAGTTATAGTCAGTTGAGCACAACGGGAGGTGCATGATTTTTTCCCAAGAACAAAGAATAGTCATCGTGGAATTTTATTTCGCTACAAAATCTCATTGTCGCATTTCAGCAGAAATATCCAGGGGGAACAGCACCAAATGTATCATTGATAACACTTTTAGTGCAACGGTTTCGTGACACAGGATCGGTTGCAAGAAGCGATTGGGTAGAGCGTCCATAGTGAACACGAAAGTGGCAGATGTGAAGACCACTGTACAAAGAAGTCCAATGAAAAGTAGTCGAAAACTCGCTGTGAAATCTCACATTCCACATTTTTCCTCTTGGGATATCTGAAAAATGTCGCCTTCAGGAATAATTTCCATACGCTTGATGAATTTAAGAGTAACATTCTTCACGCAACATTGGATATTAATTCTCACACATTTCGTGAAGTCTCAACTAGTCTGATAAAAAGAGTTCGAATATGTGTCCAGGAAAACGATATTTTGAAGGCTTATTGTGATTTTTTACCATGTCTGACACCTGACAATAAAGATAACCGTTCAACCCTTGTTTGTCCTTTATTCTGTTAGTTAACAAAATTCATCTGTCTTTAAAACTCAGCCACAGAGGTTGATGTACGCGACTTTTAAAACACCCGGTTGCAGATTTAAATTCAATAAACCACGTTACAGCTTGCGCTTGTTCTTGCGGTGAAGCCATTTTATAACGAGAATGTTCAAAAAGGAAGACGTTGCGCCATCTAGTTTGCATTTCATCAAACAGAAATTTTAATCTTTTATTAATAGAGCATAAAAAAAAATTTTTTTGTATATTTTTAATTGATTTTTGAAAGCTTAAGTTATACTTTTCGGACACCCTATTTTTTAATAATGTAATTGTTATTCTACAATGATTCTTACTTAGAAACCGATTCTAATTTGTTTCTATTCTAATTTGTTTTGTTCTATGATTTCTGTGTAGATTAATTACTACAACGTCATTTCACAAAATGCAGCAATCCTCAGTGCATATAATTTGCATTTCCACATCATTTCCCTTGCAAACAATTCTAACAATGACATTAATATGTATATCTAATTTAACATTTTGGAGTAGAGTTGGAGAAGGTTACTTAATTTAACCAAAAATATGTAACTCTCATACGTCTTGCTCAAATTTAGTCCTTTAAATACCGCTTCCATAGTGAATCCAAGAAATGATTTAACTCTAATTGAGGGGATTAGTTGCTATTTAATGTAAGATATTTCATCAGCGTAGTGCTGCGATTCATGAAAGATTTCAACACATCTTCGCAGACGAGTTTGATATTTCGAATATTATTTTCGGCAAACTATAGTAGGTTTTCATGAGCATCATGTATTACATTATTTGGAGTTATCGGAAAAAGGAAATATCACTAAATACTTTTATATTAAAATAGTTAAATTTTGAATAACTTTTTTGTTTTTATGTAGTAAAAATAATACTTTTAAATTACATTACTTATGATAATTTGTAGAGCTATTTTTCTCCTTAAATCTTATGTAAACTAAAATCAACTAAATTTTTTCTGAAATATCAGTTTGTATTACCTAAGACTTAATAAGGTTTCTCAATTTGTTAAATAATTTTTTTTTTTACCCAGAATGACAGTTATAGAAAATTGACTCACTGACATTTTGAAACACGTCACGTATCATGTTCACCAGCAGTAAAACTGTGCGTGTGGGAAAATTGAGTTTTACATTCAAAGTTCGCTTCCTATTATGAACTTGAAAAATTAGATTATGACAACCCCAGAACACGTGACCAGGATGCCCAGATTGTTGGCATTATCACCCTTGGGGACAAACTTTGCAAAATTATGATATTGCCAAAGAACCATTGAGAAGTCTTTAAATTGATCTTTCTGGAAATTCGCTATATATAAGGGACCTTTGAGACAAAGGTCAAGTCTGTTCAAATGAGAGTTCAGTTGTGAGCGTTGTTGCGATAAGAGAGATAGAGAGAATATCTGCCTGAGTTACTACTAGTGGAGCTGTTTTGAGAACCGTTCTGGAACGTATAGGGCATGTAAGTAACGAGAATGGTTTGCACTATTGTTAATAATCTGGTATTATATTTATTTGGGTATATACTTCAATTTGTCTTCGTGTGACCATTTGTTTTTCCTTGTTCATTAATAAATTCGTTATTATTCAAATAATTGGAGTCGTCTGCTTCCCCCCTCCACACACACACAAATTTGTAACAATATAATTATTCTTGTGCATTATATTTTTCGCCTAATTATATCTTTAAATCGCATTTTTTTCTACTTGGTTAAACTAAAACTTTTCATAATAAACCCTTCATTACAACTTAAATAAATAATTATTTTCAGCTTCATTAAAATTTATTTTTCCAGACCCATTAAGGTATCTTCTTAACTTGACGGTGATTAAAAATTACGAGGTCCGATGTTGTTTCTTATTTGCATCACGTTTAATTAAAAGTTACTCCCAATTATCTTTGTGGTTCTGTTTCCATTTGGTCTCTAAATCTCAAAATGCTAAGAAACCCTGGTTCCAATCTGTTGTTAGAAATCCTTCCATTCACTCTAAATTTATAATCCTATATCAAAATTGCCTCAGCAATCCTTGTTAGCCTAGTGGTCAAGGCAACGGACACGTGACTGGTCTGTCATTATCACCGAGGACCTGCCGTGTTGAGGAGCGATGTACTTTAAATCTGTCGAAATCTCAAACATCCTCCCGTTGGTGTGGTGTGGTAATTAGGATAGGGGATGCCGGCTCAGGTGTCGCCTTCGTCACTTGACCATGATTCAAAATTACGAGGTCCGTCGCCAAAAGCCATCGTGTAGCTGAACAGGGTGACGTTAATATTCCCTCACTCACTCACGCCTCAACAATCTAGGATCAAATTCCTTAGGTGGGATTGGATCGGTACTCTTACATGGTCACAACGGATTCCCCCTCCTTTCTTTTTTTCCTTTTTTCCAAAAGGTTTCTTACCTTTCTTCTTCTTTTTTTGTATGTTGCAAATTTGCATTTTATATTTTTATTACTTTAACGGGAATAATGTATGTATTCTTTTTATTTTACCCTTTGTATTCCTTATTATTATTTTCAGGTTGTATGTTTGTACCTTGCAATTACATATGTATTTCGTTTCATTTACCTTTAGTTTGTAATATGTAAATTAAATGTATGCTACAGTGCATAAAGTGTAAACTATGATTTTGTTCAATAAAGATTGAACACGGGGGTGGTTGTTTCCCGGGGGATCGTTCTAAACCTTTTTTTGGTGATCTGGGTTCCCTTGGGCATTGCGCCAATAGCCCTCGTGTTACTTTATGGTGCAACGTTAGTAACTCACTTACTCTCCGCTAGGAAGATAATCCCTCTCATTTTGATTAATTAAATTTATAATAATTTACTTTCATATTTTTTATTTTAATATTTTCAATCGATTTAATTCGATTATCATCCAGTTCTAGTCATCATACGTAAACACATTCAAGTTGTGTTTCACCAGAAAAAAAATACAACCACCAATAAGCCGTGTGGATATCTACTCATCATCCAATAGCAGGTCAATTTATTTTGATTTCTCCAGGGCGCCCTTCGCCAAATATACATTACGCTCTAATACTCCTCTACAGCATCCCGCTGTATGTTGGGTCAATCGAATTAGAATACAGATTACACAGAAGCATCGCATCGTGATCAAATTTAATCTGATGCAATCCTTTTGATGCCCTAAATAATGACAGCTACTGCATATAGAGTTATGGTCAGCTGAAAGATGACGGTCTTCTAATTATTGGATTAAAAGGTCTTTGCGCATGAACCCGAATGATTAGGGATAGATCTATTGCAGACAACGTTAAACTGATGATCATCCCATGGGCTCGAGTACCTTTCTGAAGATCAATGGCTTTTAAGTAGGACTTCGCGTGCTCGGGAGTATTGGGGTGTTTAGTCGGTGCGAATGTTTTGGCAATCGTCTAATGACTTTGATAAGCCTTAATCGGAGATCAATGCGAAAGATATAAATGTTTTAAAATGTGTAGGTATAATGTCAGATTGTTATTGGGAGCTTTTGAAGTTAACGTGTTCCGTAGTAAACGCTGATAAACTAATATAAGAAGTACGTAATGAGTTATAGTAATCAGGTTAATGTATATCGTAAATTCTTTTAAAATGAATTGTTAACCAGAATTTCAATGCTAATTAAGTAAACTATATACATAAAAATGGATGTTTGTATATATGACCTTGCTTCACTCCAACACCGTTCAACCGATCACTATTAAAATTGGCGAGTATATGTATTTTTTGTGGAGAAAGTTTTTGTGCTATCCTCTTTGTTGCAGTTCCCCACCAGGCGGTGCTACAGCATATCAACTTCTGCACCGTTCATTTAATCGCAAAGTTGCCATCGTGGTCTCCAAAAATGAGGCCAACTTGGCTCTATTACCAACATTTCGCTATGTTTCCATTGAGAGAGAATCGTCATTATAATGTAAGGAACGGCGTGCTTACAAAATTACAATTTTAACATAAAATAAATACTACAGAAAGTAATATTAACGTATTATACATCCAGATAGAAATTATTTACACTATTTTAAGCGTTCATTACACAAAATTTGTAACAATATGTTACTTTTGTTGACTAGAGATCAACTTAGGGGGGTGTTTTCAAAAATCAATCCACAAGAGAGATACGGGGCGTTATAAATAAAAAAAAAATCCTTTTTATCAGCTTTTGGATCTACATACTTTAAATTTAACAAATATAGTTTTTTTATTCAGCTGAGATATGCAAAAAGCTTTTTTTTTTCGTTTAATATGCAATTTACGTAAAATAAACTCATGAAAAACTTATTTATCCTTCAATCTGTATTGTTTAATTTTTCAATTCACCCGTGCAAAGAACGGTTATACCAGCTAGTGTGTAACCGTTTTAAGTTAGAATGATATTGTGACTTAAAATTTTTACAAAATAACAGGTGAATTAGATTTAAAGTTGAAGTTTAAAAATCATTTACAAAAGAATGGAAATAGATATCAACGAAAAGAGTGGTTATATTATAATTCTCGAATCAATATAATACAGGATAATTACAAATGATGAACCCGATTTTAAAAAGTCACATTATCGAAATTACTGCAAATATTGCAATAAATGATACACATGAACGTAAAGAGAAATATAGCAAGTTTTTTTCTGTTACAAATGTGTGACCCTCTTGTTACATGGCATTCGTCCAATCTGTAATTCAGTTAGGTCCATACCTTTTGCAGCATCTCTCTGTGAATGGTTCGTAATGCTGCACAAATACTTACTTGTCGCCTTTTGTTATTTTTTGTGTCAACTGCAAATGATACAGCTTGGAATTAAAATTTTTTCTTAAAATTTTCCATGCCTTCGTCTGAGGCATTCCAGGTTTACAGGCGGCAGCTCTTGTAGACTTCTCGTAGACTTCGAACCGCAAGTTCTGTCTCATCTCTCCACTGCTTCTTTCGAGAGGGTTGGACGGCCACTGCTTTTCTTTTTACACAAGCAACCTGTTTCCTTAAATTGGTGTTATCATCGCAGAATGCTCTTGTTGGTAGGTGCTTCTTTTTGGGAGTGATTTATAAATGCCTGTTTCACCGAAATAACTGGAAAAACACCGGGAATATTCTAATACGCAAAAACTCATCTCTATCATTGTCACCATGTGTTTTGATTTCAATCATAGCAATTTTCATTGTTCTGTTGTTCATTGAGGGGAAAAAACTTGATATATTTCTCTTTACATTTATGTATCATTTATTGTGATATATATGGTAGTTTCGAAAATATGATTTTTTTAAAATCGGGTCCATCATTTGTACTTGTCCTGTATAGCATATTATACAAATCCAGTAGATCTTTTCATCTTTCAGTATCATGGCAGGTGACCATGGTAGCCTAGTGGTTGGGGTCATGAACTCTTGGCCAACGTTACCGAGTTGCGGGTTCGAGTTCTGGTGCCTCTGGAGACCCACTGTGTTGAGGGGCTGATGCACGCCAAATCTGTTGTCGCTCAAAGTCCACGTTGGAGTGCTGTAGAAGTTATGGGAGTATAACACAAGCTGAGCTATCATCCTCGTAACTTTACAAAGATTCAAAATGACGTGGTTCATCTCCAATAGCCTTCGCATTGCATTAGAGTGCGACATTATTGAACACTCACTTTTCGTGGCAGTAGTCAGTAACTTACACAACTATAAGTACGAAATTACAGGTAACGTTTAATGTTATTTGTTATTTTGATCAATAAAATGCTTTTTAAAATAGATAATTTGAAAGAAACCTCTTTTTAAGACATTTAGACATTGCTAATGTGCAGAGAGGAATCAGCGCAACTCTTTTACACACATACTTTAAACCCAATTCTCGTACTGTAAAGGTTTCGATATAGCATTTCGCTGACTACCCAGCCATTTAGGTATTATTCGCAAGGAGCAAGCTGACAGCTCGGCTCGGTCAGCAACGACCCATCTGCCGCTAGCAGTTCCACTTTCGTACATGGACGCGTTATCCTACACCATATTTCAATAACATGACAGGAGTCCTGGAGTCAGCAGTTGGATAACAAACTGCACTATGTAAAACCTGTCATAGGAGCATGGTCTGTGATGCCAACGCGTAGAGCCGATGACAAACTGACTCGCCTCGCTTCACCCCCAGCCATTTGTTGCTAGGGGAAGATGCTCCTGAAAGTCCTTCATGCAAGGTTTCGTACTCAGTTCAACACATTTTAGCAGATTGTCCCGTTTTTTATATATATAATTATTACCACATCACCTTTTTTAATTCATCTTATTGTTCCCGACTTAGGGGGAGAAATACCTACCAAAATCTGTTTGCTTTTAACTATAAAATTGGACTTCTATATTTAATTTGATTTATTGTTTTATATTGTGTTATAACTTGAACTTTTATATATGCGCATGTGTTTTATTTTTAAGTTTATTAGTAACCTTTTTAAAATATTGTAACAAATGTGGAGCGCTGTACAGCCAAAATTAGCTCTTGTGCAATAAAACGCTACACTCACTCACTCATTAAACCCTCTTCTCAACCGGCTCAACAAAATAGCCAATAGAAAGCGTTACTCTATCTACTAAAACAACATTGTTGAAAACATTTTTAAATAAGAGTATAAAAAAAAAAAAGAATTCTATGTATTAAGCAATATTGATCCCGGAAGTTGTTCATATAATAACAAACGAAACTTAAATAATATTAATATTAAGCATTCAAATTATATTCTACTATTATTTGAATGAATTTTAAAAGTGATAGTTTCTCTTTAGGCGCGTTTTGCTGAAGAATCAACTAAAATGAAGCGTCAGTTTGGGTGAATTTATTTACTCAGTTTTTGTCGGCTTTAATCGGAAATTATGCTCGGATTGGCAACTCGCGCTTAGTTTTGAATTGATAACTTTTTAGGCGCGTGTTTTTTAAAATCAAAATTCAATTGAATGGACTAAATTCATGTGACATCATAATCACATGATAATTTTAATCCACGTGTTTTTAGCCAATCAAGTTCAAAAACACATGTGACGTCATAGTCACGATAAATGCAACTATTTATTTTCAGCAAATCAGTTCATGCACTTCGTTGTTGCCAAATTACGCTTTTTACAGAAACTTTTTTTTAAAAAAAATTAATATTTGTCACTTTATTTAAAAGTACATGTATAAAACAAGACTTTTTTTTCTTTAATTTTAAAATATTTTGCAGAAATTTCTTTTTACAACTCTTGAGCATCTTTACCCAACTATGCAATTTGAAATTTTACCTAAGTTTTACAAATAGAATAAAAGTACGAGCTAGTTTACTGTCCGTTTTGAATTCAATGTAGAACACGTGTTTATCATGTGACCGTCATGAATTTAATCCATTATGTCAAATGATCCAAATGAAAGCACGATGAAGAACGGAACAACGCTTGGTGAAGTTCTTTTTAGATATTTAAGTAAATTTTAATCTATATATATATGTATATATAAAGTATTTACAGCCTATTTAAGCTACGATAAACCCCTATTGTTTCCTTCTTGGAATACAATTAATTCACAAATATGATTGTATATTTTTCAAAAAATATTTCTTTGTGAGTACATACATATGAATAAATATTTTTATATGACAGTACTAATTTCATCTTGTTTTTTATTCATCGAACTTATCAGCACTATAATCCCTTATATAACATAACAAAACTTGATATTTTCACTTTTATCGTGTGGTCATTAGAGCACACGCACATTTCTTTTTTATTTTACTTTATTTAATATATAGAAAATACAGTCACTCAAAAAGTATTGGGACATTTGGCATGCATAACTGTGAAGCCATTTATAAAAATATTTATCACATTAAAACAAAAATAAAATGAATTAAGAAATATTTTAACATTTGGGTGTACAGTATATAAGGAAAATTTTATTAGTATTATAGAATTATAATTTGATCTAACTTTTAACAAATATAATTCAAAGGCCCCATGGAGTCAAAAAGTATTGGGACACTTTTTAAATGAGAACTTTAAAAAATATTACAGCGTATCAATAGAATTTAGTTTTACACCCCTTTATCAGTGATTGGTGTGCCAAATCTCGTTACAAGTCATTGGAAAGAGGGGGAATCAATTCGCTGTATAGGAAAAATCCTAAAATTGAGAGAGTAAGTCTAATGTTTTTAACATCATTGACACACAGGTTCAAGAAAACAAATAGTGTTGAAAACAAGCAAGGATCAGGGCGTCCAAGGATATTTAATGAACTGAAGAGAGGTGGATTGTGAGACAAGTACACATTAATCCAAGAACTAGTGCAGTAAAAATGACTGTTAGGAAAATCAGTAAATCCTGAATCTGTCAGAATTTTTTAAAGAAAAGATAAGTATCATAGCAGAGTACCTCAAAGAAATCCCTACACCAGCAAATCAAATAGACAAGGTAGATTGGCATTTGCTAACATGTATGTAAGGCAGCCAACGGAATATTAGGAAAATGTATTTTTGTTGATGAAAGCAAATATAACATTTTCGGATCGAATGACAAGCAAAAAGTTTGGCGGAGATCAAATACAGCAATTCATGTAAGAAATTTAAGACCTAATGCCAAATACGGAGTGGATAACCAAATTGTCTGGGGCTGCAAGGCTAGCTCTAGTGTCGGGAACTTACATTTTATTGATGGTATAATTAATAAATATGTCTATCTCGACATTCCCAAGCGAAATTTAAAGCAAAGTGCAGGCAAGATGGGAATCTCAGGGCATTTTAAATTGTACCAAGATAATGACTCGAAACATAGTGCAAATATTTGCAAGTTATGGGTCATCTACCACTGTCCTAGTGTTATTAAGACTCTTGCTCAAAGCCCAGACCTTAACCTCATTGAACATGTGGGGGATACTTGCAGCAAAAACTATATGACCACCAGGTTTCTAACAAACAGGATTTAAGAAATATTTGGTCGAAGAGAGGACCAAAATCGATAGATCGTTTGCAAAAAATTGGTCCAATCCATTCCAAATAGACTTCGAGACGTCATAAAATGCTAGAGTGGATCAACAAAATATTAATTTCTAAGTTTGATTTTTTTTCTTGATTTATTGGGAAGTATCCCAATACTTTTTTGAGTACTTTTTTTAACTCGATTTCTTTTATTTTCAATTTTAACCATAATTGCATGAATGCATGAGTTTTGTTCCAATTATTATTATTTGTGATTACCAAAATAACATTTACTTCTTTTTTTTGGGGGAGGAGGGAGTCAATTTGTATGTTTAAGTAAAATTACAATAAAAATCTATGAACTGGTAGTGTGTCCCAATACTTTTTTGACAGACTGTATAAATTTATTTTGCGTTCCATACTTGATTTTTTTTTTTGCTTCTATATCTTGTAGCAATTTTTACCAAATTTTCTTCTTATCTTTTAACTTTTTCCTTAAATCATTTAACTTGTATAAAATCTAAGGGATATGCAGTTCAATACTGTAATGACTACAATTTATTTTCGCTTGAATGCGATTTAGGCTCCATAGCATAAATAAAACGTGAAGCTAAATTCTTTGCATTCACCGGTAATATTTCCTTTATTTTTTGGTAGAAGTATACATTCTATTTTAAAATAATTCTTTCGGAATTAGAATACTTTGTCTTTTTATTTATTTATATTCTTATATTTTATTTTTGGTACTAACGTATTATTGCCACCAGAGCAACTTTCAAGGCAACTTACCAAATTCGCAACTTCAATTTCGCATGCATCGTAACACTGAATTGGCGACCATGTGTGCTTCCGTTTCATACTTCTCCACTTACCCACCGTTCTAAGCTTAACCGTTCGTTGATAATGCAAGTTTGAGAATACTGAAATGCGAGTCTGGGATTGACGGAATTCTTAAATAATAAAATTTAATAATAAAATCATATAATTATCACTATAATATACAATAACAATAAAATAAAAATAAAATCTAAAAATAAAAAGTAGTTATGTTTTTTTATTGATTATTTATAATTACTTAACTTTTTCACATAGTATTTTTCAACTACGCACTCTCCATATTCCCATCAGCGTATTCTATTTTTACAATCCGTGTGGATTTATTCAATGTCACCAATATGGTAGCAATAGTACGTCAAGGTCACCAATATGGTTACGATAGTATGTAAGTACCTATTTTTTTTAACACCCTTTTATAAACTTCACTTGTATGTAACGGAATATTTGAACTCCATATTTTTACTCACTTTAAGAGGTCAGATTAATTCGAAATTGTGTTTACTTGTCCAGGACCGATGACAATAGAATAATTTAGTAATTTTGTCCTGAACTGGATCATCTAGATAAACGATTTCCCATTTTCAGATCCCATCCTGCATTTGGCGATTAATTTCAGATACCATTTCCAGTTTTGACGACTAAAATATTAAGTTACGACTTAGTTCAATTAACTATAAAAGGGTGTTTTTAGTTTTTTTAAACTACAATTTATTATTTTCAACGTTTTACTCTTCATTCTTGATTCGTTAGGAGAACAAATTATGCATTTTTAACCAAACGCAATTTTGATAAGCAATCAGAAAATTATTTGAATTTTACGAACATAATATTCAAGCTTATGAAGCCATGTGAAACCTGCTATCAAACAGAATGTTGATATGACTTATGTAAATTTGTAAAGATGTTTCGAAGGATTAAAGTAATAGAGAAAAAATTTATCCAACGAATTTCTTCTCCTTTAAAAGTAGCACACTATTTTATTTTAAATACCATATTCAAAATCTCATTTGAGCTCGAAAAAGTATCTTAAACGTGTTTATGCATCTAATTCCAGAAAAGTGTGATTCTTTTATGCGTGAACAAATCCAATTAAACGCTGGACTCTGAGAAAGAAAAAGTGGAGCAAAGTAGAGGACATATTATTAATTAATTACCTAAATAAAACTAAAGTCTGAAACTGTAGCGTTAAAACCCTTGTTGAGTCTCCATTAGTACTGGGATAATTATCTACCTAATTGGCGGTTAGCGCCAAGTGTCCTTTACTTTTTAGCTGGGAGTGGAGGAGGACATGGGAGGGTTGTTGAAAAAGGGGAGGGAAAAAGGATGCAGGGTGAAGTTAACCGGATACGGAAGGACGCAACCTTAGAAATTCGGGAGGGAGGGATTTTTGTGTTTATTTTCTTAATCCGGCTTTTCTGGAAAAGTTGGGAGAAAAGAACATTTATTTTAAGGATAGAGTTAAGATTTGGTTGATTTTGAGGTTGGGGTCGTTGAATGGGGTCGAATATTCACAACAGCAAATGTTAACAAAAGGAGAAAAGTTAAAGAAAAAATTAAAATAAGCATTAAAGATCTTTAAGAGTATTATAGGAAAATAGAGAAAAAATAGTGATTTTGAAGCAGGACACACATCACTGTTCATTGTAATTCTGCAGTGAAACTTTCGATTAGAAAAAGAGAGAAAGGAGTCCAATAATTTATTCTACATTTTACTTTACAATACTGCATATTTATAAAGAACTTTGTATGTATATAAATGTCTTGTGTAAAATACAATGATACATACTTGTGATATTTTTTAATTCTGGTCAGCTGTATTAAAAAGTAATTGTAACAAATTGATAAAATTTTTTTCAGCTGTGTCTTATCAGTAAACCATTCAAAAGTTTTTCTTTATTTCCAATGGCGGATTACAAGATAACTGTAAACAAAAGGAGAAATAGAGAACATTGACAAAAACAAAAAAACAATTACAAATAAATAAAGAAAAGAAACACAAGTCCACAGTATAGTCTATAAATCACACATTTTGTGTCTGGCCTCCCAATATCTGCACCATATGGATCCAGAGCTTGAGTGCGCGGCAGCGTGCCAAATGAATGGCATCCATTTCTTCATTGGAAATACCTACTCGCCAGACCTCTTACCATTTCAAGTTAACAAACTAAGACATCTTTGGATTTTTGGTGCTGAATTTCTTTCATTATTGTTGTTTTATAATTTTCCCACTAAACATTATTTAGTAGTTTAATAATTTTCTGAATGTATATGATATTTCCGTAATTGGACACTAAGGAATATTTATGTTTTTATAAATGATTTTCGTGATTCCATCGGAATTTCATGACTAATCTTTTCTGTAAAGTTAATCTATTTCATTTGTACTCTGCTTCAATGTAAAGTTATATGATAATATTTTTATATAGCTATTTAACATGAGTATATAACCTTTTAAAATTTTTTAACATGAAAGGTAATTTGAATAATGCATATTATCAGGGAACTAAATATTTTGTATGTGTATTGAAACAAAAAAATATTGCATTTGAGCCCCTCATAGGACAATGAATGTTTTCTTTAAAAAAAATATTTTTATTCTTTATTTTTAATAGCACAGAGAAGAAAAATATATCTCAAAAATAATGGAACAAAAATCACTTTCATATTATCTGTATTGGTAAATGTAATTCAGTAATTTCAGTGCGTTTTAACATCGTTATTTAAATTTGAAAAGTTGCAAAATCATTTCTCATTTCTTAGACTTGTTTATTAAAAATTATTTTTAAAGGGTCATAGATGTATTTTTTTAACACCCACAAAAGTGCCTCTACATGGTAAATTTTCGCTTGCACAAAGCTTCGAACTTGCGCCTCGACAATACTGGCCACTAGTTTGCGACTATGGCCACTTGGCTACTACGGCTGTTTTCTAAGAGTGTGGTAATTAAAATTTTTCAATAACATTAGAGGGAACAATAAAGTTAGTTGCAAGAGAAAAATTTCCTATGGAATTTAAAACTTTTCTTAAGTTTCTAAAAAAAATTGAAATATTTTACTCTGGCAATATTAAATTTAGTTTTAAATCTAAAATCCTCTTTTAATTCTTATTTAAATTGAAAAATGTTATATAGTATGATAAAATGTGTTACATTACTATAATTATATATGTAGCCTATATGTATATTTACATGCTAATTTTGGAATAAATTTCCTCCAGAGAAAAGTATTCTGAATTTGTGTTTTAAGTTTTTAATCTAAATTGAAGGCAGTCTACGAATTTTCTTTTTATTATGTTTCATAAAAAATCACAAGTACAATTAATTTTGTTTTGAAGGTCCATGGACTTTTGTTAATCAGAAGTCAAGGGCCTAGGCTCTGATACTTCATGGACTAATCACCGGGGAGGAAATGAGGAAATATCCTTAATAAGACAATATATATATATATATTTCTGTTTTCCTGAACGACAATTTTTTTATGGAGGAGAAAATAATCTCACTGCCATCCGCAATAAAGACAAAAATGAATCAAGGGAGGATAAATAACGGATGAAAAAATGTCAAGAAAGAGGGAATTAATAAAGGATCAAGTCAAGAAATGTGAAAGATAACTAAAAGATAACAATGTCAGGAGAAATGTAGGATTATAGGAACAACAACTGATCGGTTTGTATATTTCTTGTGTTGATTAGTATAGTTACAGCTTTTAAATACAAAGTGGTTTTATCATTAGGAAAAAAAGTGTTGAATTTTATGTACATTTGGACGTCCTATTTAACGAAGCCAATAAATCCCGAAAAAAAACTTCGTTATGTGAAAAATTCTTTAAGCGGAGATTCATCTCTTAATGAACTTTATAAACCTCATAAAACCAATTTTAAATTGACAAACACTGCATATTATTTAAAAAAGGAATTATTTTTGCACTTTTTTTGTAAATTGATATCTATTTATTTTATAAATCTTACCTATCAAAAAGAATACTGCAAGGTAAGCAAAGAAAAAAAACCCATTGCCAGGGAATACACAGTATTTTCATCTTTAAGAAATAATTTTATATTAAAATAATTAAATTTTTGAATGAATTTTTCTAATTTTAAGCCTATAAGTAGTTTTAAAGATACATTATTTTATAACCAGTAATTTTAAGCATGTATTACTGCTTGCCTTCTTACATTTAATTACTGATAAGATTTGTTGATTTTATTTGAGTTTTTTGTTTGAAAAATGACAGAAATTTTATTGTTCTAGGAGAGTTAGGCACCTGATAAAACCAATTCAAGGCCATTGATCACCATAAAATGCGTTAAAAGAGAGAAAAATTTGAAATGTTCAGAAGTGTTTTTAAAATAGAAAGAAAAAATTGAATTGCATAAGAAAATGTTTGTTAAACAGAAAATGCACTTCTCTGTTTGGAAGTTATTTTGCAAAGAAAATAATAAAATATTCTTGGTTCCAGGAGAAAGTATGCAATAGAGAAAAATTCGCTAGAGGTTCATAACATGGAGGCCGACTGTGTATTGAAAATAGTATCAAAAATTTATGCATTCTTTTTTAAAAAAATGATGAAATATTTAGCGCGAAAGATATTTTTTAAAGGATTCAGCCACTTAATAATAAAAAGAATACCGTTGCAAACAATTGATTCAGGTAGCGAGTTCACGTTTTGTTTCCGAAATAAAAATAAAACCATTGGCCTGAATGAAGAGAGCTGCTTGACGCTGAAGGATACTAAATTCAAAATTCTAAAATCTTCTATACGTACTAGTTTATCATAAATTTCTACGCACGTAATCTTTAATACTTCTTTTTCGAAAAGATGTTCGTAAATTTCTTGCGTATTAAAATTTCTGACTTTTCACCAGTATTATTAATTCTAATATTATGATTATTATCTTTAGTTTTCGTGGCAGCCCTTTCAAACAGTGTGGTGTTCCTCCTAGAGGGGCGTGATATCCCTAAGAGGGCGGCGTGGGCAAATTGAAAAGTCGAAAACAAAAGATTATCTAAAAAATTATTAATTTATTGAAAGTAAACAAACAAAATACATTATGACGTAATAAAAAAATTTAAAAAACATTTACACTCATATAATACACTTATCAATGTATCAGTACTGTACAATGTATTTTATAATTAACTTAAATATACTAAGTCAAGAACGAGTTTTATAATTACGAGTGGCACCACGGGCTTGTCGTACATAAAATTATTTGTAAAAATTAGCACTTATCTTGATAATTTGTGCGGTTTATTACTAATCCCTTAACTACCGATTAAAAATTACGCGATTCGCTTCCCAATGTCACCGTTTTCCACGTAGGCGAGCGTATGTGATATAATGGGGGAGGAGAAAAGGAATAAATAAGCAAATCCTTCGTAAATACTGTCAAGTTCATTTTATTGCATTCCAAAGCCTTAGGAATAATTTTATAGATAGCAATGGAACTGAAAGGATCGTATTTCGGAAAGACGTATATATACGTCCGGGGTAAATGAGCACTGGCTAAGCGAGATGTTTATATACACCGGTGACAAATACGCACTGGCTGAGCGAGACGTTTATATACACCGGTGACAAATACGCACTGGCTGAGCGAGACGTTTAATACGCCGGCGACACTTAGAAAATTAAAGTCGTTTTGTAGTTGTAGCCTCAAAATATCATATTATCGAAATTTATATATCGTTATTGTATGGAGGGCGGAGCGATGAAAATTATGATTGGATATTGGGAAGCAAGTATTGAAAGTACTGATTTATGGAATTTTATTCTTGCACTGTTTTCTTTTCCTTGCAGCTGATTGGTATAGGGAAATACAGGGGAAGTGTGGCTGGCCTTAATGAATGAGTGAATATTAACGTCGCTCAGTTCAGCTACTCGAGGGCTTTAGGCGACGGACCTTGTAATTTTGAACCATGGTCAAATGACGAGGACGACAAATGAGCTGGCACCCTCTCTCCTAACTACCACACCAACAGGAGGACGTTTGAGCTCTCCACAGATTTAGCGTGCCTCGCTCCCCTGCACGGCGGGTTATCAGCGGTATTGGGTTCGAACTCATGACACACCAGCCATGATCCGATACCTTGACCACTTGGCTACAGCGGCCACAGGCTGGCCTTAAAACTATAATTAAACCAACAATCTTAATATCCGAGGCTAGGAATCGGCTATTATATTACTATGTGGCTATCATATTTTCGACCTACAGGCTCCTATTATATATTTCTATTTATTGCTTTGCTGTATCAGATTCAAGGCAATTAAATATTTGATTATAAATCAAAAAACCATATTTACTTGAATCTAAGCCGCACTCCCCCCCCCCAATGATAAGGTTACTGAAAACCGGGTGTGGCTTAGAATCGAGGGCGAAAAACTTCTTCGGATGGGGAAAATAGAACATGATACTGACGGTTAGAGAACAACAGATTTTTTTATACATTTAAAAGAGTTTAACACTGGTAAGATAAATTAATTATTCATTTCTTATCACAATTGTTTTTTTAAATTTATTTAAATTCATAAGCATCGGTCAATCCTTTTTGCACCATTTTTGATTTTTTCACAAAAGCACGTTAAGAATTTAGGGAGAGTCTTAGAATCTATGTTGGTTTAGATTCGAATAAATGCGATAAATGTATATAGATTAAAATTTGAATGATTTTACAGAATTTGTAATATAGAGACTTGAAATAAGGTTTTGGCTCTTAAGAATTCGAATTATTCAATAAGAAGTAAATCGGATTCAGTTAAGTATTACAGAAAAAAAGAAACTTAACGAATTCAAATTATTTATTGGAGTAAAGAAAATCTCTTCATAAGAATTAACTTATATGCCTATTTTAACAATGTTGTGTTAGTTAGGAAATAAATGAAAGACTGATATATTTTCTTTTGATTTTCACTAAATGATATACTTTAACTTTAATAGGAAGAACTAAAAATAAACTGCACTAACAATCGGAGCAAAGGTCGGGGACCTTCTCTTTTTGACTCCGAATTCGAAGCTTTCTTTTGTTTTGATCACCGAAATAATATAAGCGCTAAATGGGCGATAACTCACCTCTACTCCTTTGCTGTCACGGTTACAGACGATTTATATCCTTATTTTAGGCCTTTCGAATAGATATCTCCTAAACGCAAGTTATTGCATTTCCCACCAGTGACAGATGGTTTTAAAATGACCTCTAAAAACGAACCAACGATGGACGTCGTTTATAGGGGGAAAAAATAGGGAAAAGCTTTCTAAAAACAGCTAACAAAAGTGGCCTTATGGATTTAGAGGAAGAGTAGGAAATACTTAAGCCTAAAGAATCTAGCCCTTGGAAAACTCTAGGCCAGTGTTCTTTTTTTGTGCTTGTTGTTTCTGTACTTTTGTAAGTAAAGAACAATTGAAGGCATCTCTTTAAGGAAAAGGACTTTTTGTTTCTGGGAAAGAGAACATTTTTTTCTGTGGAGGGAAAATAACAAAGGAATTTCGAAAGAAGATTGTAGGGAGAGGGTTGTATTTCTTTGAAAGGTGACTTCCCTCTTTGTTTTGTACCTAATCATTGGATGGTAGCGTGTAGAATGTCAATCGAATTTTGAGTTTAAAGTGGTAAAATGTGAGATTTTAAGTAAAAAAAAACTGAGCATTATATTATTTAGAATGTTTTTCGTTTCAGAACAACCAATAATTGGTAATAGCTTTAAAATTTCTTATGTCTTTGAAAATATTGCAGGTTTAAAGGGTTAAATTGAAAAAAAAAACTTGGTAACTTTGCCCTTCAGGGAAGCAATTACATTACTTTGATGGACGATTGTCTTGCATATTATTTATATATGATTGCTACGCTGTACATTTGTGAACTGTTGACATTATAAAATCGAAACTTATCTAATGTTTCTTCATATTATTTAAGTCACAAAATTCACAGTAAGATACATGCTGAAGTGATATTTATCAACATGAAAAATAATTAAATTTATTTGTTTCTAGTAATGGAATAATATTTGTACTTCAAATATCGAATAAACGTAAAACGTGTTTCTTAAAATAAATTTGAAATTGATCGAAATTTTGTGAATGGAATTAGTTTGCATACTATTCTACGAATAGCAGTTGACTAAATGAAATTTAAAAAATTAGCTACATCATAATATTAAGTTGTCTATTTTATTGTTATTATATGCAATGTTCCTTTAAACATTACTCAATAAATCTAATGCTTTTTTGATTCTCAGAATGATTTAAAATGAGAAACGAATACAACGGCCATTACATTTGGCACAGATTCTTGAGATCAATATTAGATAATTTTTCCAAATTTATCAACTTAGTATTTTAATTCAAAACAATTTCACTATTACAGTTAATAAAAATGTTATTGCGCTTTCTTTATGGTTTGCTTGTGAAAATTCACGCAGTTTTTGTTTTATATTAAAAATCATGAGATAGAGCTAAAAGAGAGAGAGAGAGAGAGATTTTTAAAGATACACACGCACACATTTTATTATATTTACTACTAACCTTTTATACTGGAAGAAGCTAAAACACATATTTTCTTTTGCTGAATTTGATTTTATATATTTATTAAAAGCACACATATTTTTAAAAATATTAAAATGACCCATTAAATACATCTAAAGTCAAAAAAGGGTTTCCATAAGTATAACTCTTTTTATTCAATCTTTTTGTTGTTCATAACTTTGAGAAATTATTATTTGAAGAGTTTATCAGATCTTAAAAGCTTTTTTCCCCATTAAAATCTTTATAGTAATTAATAAGTTAAATACCTTTCTTTTATTGATATCAATTAAAAATTCAATTTGTTATGAATAAAGTTCAGAGATCAATTTATCTGCAGATTAGCTAGGTAATCTGTACATTAAATATAGTGATCCGTTAAAGTGCGGAAAATTGTTTAATTTTACCTAGGTAATTCGTGAATTACCTAGATAATCTGCACATTACTTGCTAGACACTCGTTAAAGTGAAAATAAGATCTCTGTAGTGCAGTATCAACGTTTCTATATGCTTAAATTAAATATTGTTAATTTTTTGATATCTAAAATTTTAAATTAATAAAATTGAACAATCAACACATTAGTTGCTCAAATCAATCATGAATCAATAGAAAAACTACAATACAGACAATAAAACGGTTTAAAATATTATTCCAATTAAGGATATTGACATAATATTTTTTTATTTTTTGATATCTAAAATTCATGTTAATAGAATCAAGCATACAACAAATTAGTTGATAGAATCAATCATCAGTCAGTTGAAAAATTACAGTACAAAGAAACAAACGGTTTAACATATACTAAAGGAAACAAATTAAAAAAAATAAATTAAATAAATTTATGAAACATAAGATAAATTATTCTGGGATGACTCAACAGTCAATCAAAATTCCTAACAAAAAGGAAATGAACGAAGCAAATTTTTGAATTTTAACGATAACGCCGCTAAAATGAAGATTACCTAGTTAAAATGCAGAAAACTCTTGATTCTGCACTTTGTCGGAACAGTTCAGATAATCTGCAAATTAAATAGATAACCTGCACATTAACAGCTAAAATTTTTATGATTTAATATTTTGAACTGTAATTATTTGTGATTCACAGGCACAATTCGGGCAAAATAATACGTATTCTTTTCAATCCTGTAATTCCGCAATTTATATTTAACCCCTTGCCGAGTTTTTCGGTGCTGAGCTTGGGCTGGCGGAACGTACCATCCTGACTCATCCCGAGTGTACTTCGGGCACTGTGAAAATTTCCACTGTGCAGTTGGTCTTTCCCGATTTATTTCACCTGTGCTTTTTGTGGTTTCGAATAATTGAAAAGTACCACTCGGTGGAATTTTCTGCAAAAACAAGACGCCATTCTTCTGAGCACCCTCCCTTCACACTTGTCTGAAAGACACTTTATTGACCTCATTCCTCCAACAAAGAAGAAAACTAATCTAACATGACAGTTTGCTACGCAAAGACAGAGAGTAAAAACGAGAAGGTAAGAAGAGCAACAAGATTCAGCCATCCAGATCACGATGTTGGGTTATGTGCATTGCAGTGTTTTTGAATTTATTATGTTCGATCAAATTTTGGTTAATACAACCTGCGGTCAGAAAGTTCGGTGAATGAATTTTTATTTCAAATACAGTATTGTACAGCATCGGATTCAATTTACTGTACTTCAAAATAATCTCCACGGAAAGTAATGCTATGTTGGAAACGAGTATTAAGTCCTGGAAACTCCTGTAAAACAGTTCTTTTGGTGTGGCTTTCAGCTCGGCTGTCACGTTACTTTGAATGTCAGTGATGTCCGTAAATCTCTTTCCCTTCAGGGCTGACTTCAATCTGGGGAAGAGGAAGAAGCCTGTTGGTGCCAAATCAGGTGAATAAGGGGGATCAAGTGTTACCACTCCATTCGCGGCCAGGAACTGCCGTTCAACCAAGGCGGTGTGTGGTATCCATTTTGTACACCGCGACAATCCACAATAAACCTTTCGCGCTTGGCGTTAAACTAACAGGGAATAAACGCACTTGGAACCTTGCCAATTACAAACATGTTCAAACAGATACTGAACTTCACCACGCGCGACGCGTTGATATTCTACTAGTACAGAAACGACCTCTGCAGGCTCATTCACCGAACTTCCTGGCCACAGGTTGTAATTTCATAATCATTTATGTAAATGTAAAATATGAAAATTTGTTTTTCAAGCAAGAAACTAGGTATTCTGAGCTTCATATTTATAGGTAGTGTGGATTGACTCCAAAGTCTAATATTTTCTGACATGCAGAAAGTCAACTTTACAGGCAAATTACTCCTTTATTTAAATAGATTTTTTTTTACATTAATTTTTAGAAAATTTTGTATGCGAATGGTATTATTATGTGAAAATATTCCTAAAAAAGTTGGCATTTTCGTTCCAAGATTCAGAAATAAAATGGACATGGAAGGGTTAAGTATTATAGTTAGTTTAATTTATCAATAAATACATAGTTTAACTAAATTGCTCTTTTCCTGTTTACATCGAACGATACACTTTCCAAGTTTAAAATACTTTTCCTCCGGTAAAATTTCCAAGTAACTGGCCAGAACAACAATTCAATGTCAAAACTTCTTCCATTCTTTTGCTCCAGGCAACCTTTATACATTTTATTTTGAAAAAAAAAACTTTATTTTCCCGTCTGTCTCTAAGAACGTAAATTTTAAATCTCCCTTGTACAACTGCAAGTAATCCATCTTATGGCCGTCTTCAGGTTAAAGTAACGGATGGCTTCTTTTCTAACGTCGCCTGAGACACGTCTTCTTCGCTTGGACGACGTTACCAATACTGACCACAGTTTCGATGGAAGTTTATAATATTTCTTTTTTTTTACCCTTTCTTTCGTTCAAGCTGGTGGAAAACTTCTGAAAACTAAAATTATTTACGCTTTCTTAGAATCTTATCGAGTCTCCCCCCTTTTTTTTTAATGAAACGGAAATGTTCAGCTTTCTTCTTTTTTGGAAAAAGTAGTTCATGCTGTTGAAAGTTGAGATGTTGTGTAAAAGTTCTTAATGTAGTTGAAAAATTCTATTTTGAGAATGGGGAGAATTCTGAGTTTGTTTCTAAAATGTGTGGTGCCAAAAGAATTCTCATAACGGCATTGAAGAATATAAATTGAAATAGAATAATAATTACAGACATTCTTGAAAATTTTGTTTGGTTAGTAATGACAAAACACAATCGCATTTTAAATTGTTATTGATTGAATAATACTTATACACAAGTTTAAGTAGAAGCACATTATATAACACTTTTTATTTGAATGCATTTATACGTTAATTTACTTCATAAAGAGTTCCTCCGACCTGTGATATCAAATGAAATAAACCTTTTTTGAATTGTTATGCAAATATATTACAAACTGTAAGAATGGTACGCAACTTACGTGACTTTTGAGGTTAAAGGGGCAAGTTAAAAAGAAACATAGCTCATCGTTGACATTTTTCTATATGTAAAATAATTCTTCTGCAGAAAAAAGTTAAAATATTCACATTTTTGTAAAAATCAAGCTCATGTAGTGTAATTCGTATTAAAATTAAAATGAATAATTGATGGAAATATTATGGATGTCGTATTTTGAATCTAAACAAACAAAGACAATTGGCAACGAGTCTCGTAATTGTAAACATTCAAATGATGAGGATGACAAGAGAACTGGCCTCTCTCTGCAAATATCTACATTGGTCGGATGGAGAAGTTTGGAGTGTGTGCAAGTGGAGGCTGCAGCTCAGGAGTCACCCTTATCACTTGGCCATGGTCAGTGGGGTAACGGAAAATAATTGAGCCCCCCCCGCAAGGTCAGGTCTAGGGCCCCAAGCTAGATCTTATACACACCACACACACACACACCACACACACACACACACACACACACCACACACACACACACACACACCACACACAAAAAATATATATATTATATATATATTCTTCAAAAAGTCTGCGTTCATCTACTACTGCGTACATAAACAATGAAAAAAAAAATTAAAAAACCAGAATTTGAAATTTTTTTTAAAGGGATATGTTATTTAGTTCATTCCAAGTATTGAGAATAACAAAAGTAAACTCGGTTTTTTCCCCATAACTTTTCTCAATAATCAAGTAGAAAAATTCTGCGTTCACTGTTTTAGTAGTAACTATAAAAATTATTTAAAAAGGATAATGAGCTATTTAATAGCTGCAGTGGCGTAACGGAAGGTCAGGTTTTGGGTCCCAAGCCAGATCTTGCAAAAAAATGATTACAACATCAAACATAATGTACCTATACACATCATCTAAAAATATTTAAACATTAAACTTATAACTGAATACAAAATCAACCTGAGTCTGAATAAACGAAGTAAATAACTTTTAACATTAGAGAGTACTTATGGTATTTATTAAAATGGAAAATCTCTCTAACAACAGTCGAAAGATAACCTGGTAACTTAAATAAAAACAATACATTAAGAAAGACACGAAAACTGTAAACTAATTTTCGTTTTAAAATTCTTCCGAAAGAAAAGAGAGATATCGCTTACCTTATTCTTTACGACTCATTTTCTTCAGATAGAGTATCCTTATTAGCTGAAGTGTCCAAAATTGTGTTTTTTCTTGTGAATTAATTTTTATTTCCATGATTTGTTAATCAGGTTCACTAGCATTACTATTACTAGTACTTGCACAAGATTATGTATTTGTAGAGATAAAAAATTTATCCAAAATTTTGCACATTTACCATTAATATTATACTCCTTTTCCTTTCGAATTTTTCTTTTTTGAGAAACATTCATATTTTTTTTAACTTCACTCCTTTTAAGGCCGCATTTCTTCTTGTCTTTTTGACAAAATACCATTTTTTGAACCAGAATATTAAGTTCCGATAAAAAATACAGTTCTAATAATGAAAGCGAGAAGTGAGATGGAAATGTTTTCATAGTAAAGGAACACACCCTAAATTTAAGTGCATTGAATATAAAAAAAAGAGATGATTGTTCTATATAAAAGCAATTTTGTGAAACGTTTCTCATTATGCTTTATTTGATTGAATACTCATAAATCTGACCAAATTATTATTTAAATGCTCTCTATGGTTTTCCAAGTATTGTAATACTATTTCACGTGAAAAAAGCATAACATATGTACGTTATTTACGACTTTGCTAAATGAAAACGAAATACATGAGGAGGAGGGGCAATTAAAGTTGCCAATAAGTTACTCTACAACTTCCGTAGAAAGTAAATCGTGTCTTTTTTTCTCTCTCTCTACAGCTAATGTAAAGTATACTATAATAATAATAGTAATGAATTTCTTTATATTTCAAGCATTTTATCTACGATTCTCCATCTGACTTTTATTTTATCTGTTATTAATTTAGGTTTGAAAAAACACCACTAAAGAAAAGTATCTCTCTTTGCTGGGATTACAGTACATCAAACAAAATGTTTTTTGATTTGGTTATTGTATCAAAGATATCTAATGAGAGCATTAAAATTTTGATTTTGAATGATGTTAGACCGCCAATTGGAAAATCGCTTAGAAAATGGATTTTAAAAAATCTAAAGGGAATTTTGAGAAAATCTACATAAAGGGCGTCAATCAGGCTTTTGGCCCTCTAGAAGCCTTGCCCCCCGCAGTGCGGGGGTGTACGTTACGCCACTGGCCATGGTTCAAAATAACGACATTTGTCACGAATTGCTTCCATGTTGCTTCATTATGTGATGTTATCAGAATCAAATCAAATGTCCACTTCACGCCCACCTGAAGACTTTGAGCCTCAGCAGATTTAACATGCATCGCCCTTTCTTCACGGTGG
>BMAO01022314.1:0-19923 GCA_019973975.1 Trichonephila clavata | reverse complement strand
AGGAGTAGAAAAGGAATAAATGAGTAAATCCTCTTAAATTAGGCAATCCTTCGCAAACACTGTCAAGGCGATTTTATTGTATTCCAAAACCTTACGAATAATTTTATGAAGAGCAGTTCACAGAAAATATCATAGTTCGGAAAGACGTATATATACGTTCGGGGCAATTAATGCACTGGTTGAGCGAGACGTTTATATACGCCGGTGGCACCTAAATGGTTCAAGTCGTGTTGTAGGTTTAAAATCAAAGTGTAATATTACTTAATTCATTTTATTGTTATTGTATGGAAGGGGGAGTGATGAAAATTGTGATTGAATATTGGGTCGCAAATATTTAAAGTTTGAGAAGCACTTGTGTATATGTATCATTTTTAAACCTATGCCGCCTGATTATTTTATCTGCTTAATAAATAAGCTAATAAAATGAAAACTCTCACAGACTCAGCATGTATTCGCCCTTCTCTAAGACAGATCTTTAGGGTCATTAGGGTTCCACCTCGTGAACATGACCACTAGTCTACCGCGGAGACGATAAAATGTGTTATACTTGCTAAACTACATGTGCTAATAATCCTACCTTGTAATAACACTTCTCTTGAATCTTAAGCAACACGTAATAAATCATATGATAGCGTTTGCTTTGAAGAGCAACAGCAAATTTTTTAAGGTATCCGACTACACTAAAATTGTGAATTTTGCCAAAAAATGAAAAAATTTTAACATTTTATTTTAAAGGCCCTCTTATTAGCTTATAAAAATACCAAGTTATTATTTTCCATTCACAAGAACAAAAACTACAAGTTTTTTAATAAAAGCAGATGCAATTACTTTAAGTAAAATGCCATACTTTAAAACGCGTTTTACACGAAATGCTTTTTTTTAAATGCTCAAACGGGAACAGTGATTGCTCAAAATGTTTTGAAAATAATTAACTGAAATTTTTTATGTATGCTCCGTACAATAATACAAGTGTTTTAACCTTCAGATTTATCAATCACTGTTTTATTACAAAATTTAAATCCCATTAGGAAAACCATGTAATAACTAAGAAAAGTGCCCTAGTTTTTGTGAAAATGAAAATATCTCTTAACCTGAAGATCATTTCAAAAATGAATAATATAGCAACACACATCATAATTTAAAAAATAAAAAATTTGTTCACAAACTTTTGGTATAGAACAGGCCACGTTTATGTTATTTTTTGAAACTTTTTACCAATTTTTTTTCTATTTTAGTAGTAATAATTTCTTTTTCTCTTAATTTTAGCATATTCATCTTAAAATGTTCTATAAACAAATCTAAAGCAACAAAAAAAATCTCCCTATCTCCATTTTAAAAAAAATTGTCGCAAGTAGTCGGATACCTTAAGAATAAAACAGCTGCATCAGTGTTTATCAAGTAATTTATAGCTGTTAGATATTTATTCTAGAAAACATATTTTGCAAAGACCACGAAATATTTTCCATTTATTTATATGTGCCAACAATTTTTCAAATTTGAAAAATTGCAAAATCATATTGTGATAAATTTTTGAGATAACATTTCTGAATGCACATCGTGTATATATGTTGCATTAGAAAAGTATTTCCTTGGAAGATCTTGTATAAATATTTCATGCAAGCACACAGTTTATTCCTTCAAATGTATTTATTTTGAAATAAATTATGTTGCGCCCTTGCTTTAAAAGAAAATAAGAAATTAAGTATTGAAAATAAATTTGTGTTACAAAAAAAGAACAGAAAATTGTAATTCAAGGCATTCTGAAAAATAGGAAAAGTATACCGAAATGGTAAATGAATTAGTTTGATAAAATTAAATAACTCACAATAAAAAAAAAATTTTAGAAATAATTACAAGTAAAGCATACACATAATTTACAAACTAATTTCCATTTATAATTCTGCTTCCAATATAATAGCACTTACACTTCTAAAGCACTAAATTATAGAAGAACGATGCTTAAAATATCACTATTCAATAAACGACATTAAAACTTTGTATTACTCAACTCTTAAAAGTTAATAAACAATTAACTACAAAACAAATATTTCAAAAATGATCAATTCTACTATTTTTGCATTTAAAAATTTCTAATTTGTAGAATCTAAAAATGATTGATCCCATAAAATTACAGAAAAAAATTACGAATAAAAATTATCATTAATTATTATCACTAATTAGAAGGAGTTAGATATTTTCTGATCTTAAAAAAGTTATAATTTTTCATATTTCTAGGAATAAAAAATATTTATATCGCTTTGTAAAATGTATAACACCTTAGATGTGAAAAATTAGTTTTTAATAATTCTCCTGCCAAAAATCACATAAAAAGTAACAATGAAAAGGTCAATGAATTTTTCTTTCCTTATGTCATATTTTTTTGCAAAAAATGTGTAATCATAGACTTAAGAAGCAATTAAGAGATGAAAAAGAATAATTTTTTAAAACGATACTTTTTTAAATATAATAATAAAAACAAAAACGATTCTTTACTGTGTTTTTTTATTCGCATCTTAATTTTCTGTTGCACAATTCGCAAGACAAGTTGAATTAAAATAATATTATAAGGTATTTAAATATTTATATTTATTTCAATGAAAAAAGAATGAAAAAACACGTTTAAATCTTATATTTAACTATATCTCATCTATCTCTGTTATATTATCCACATATTTAAAAAGTCTGGCAAAAGTTAGAGTACGAAATATAAGTTTCATATTTTAGGTAATAATTTAAAACTCGTCAATTATTCGTAGAAAAAATTTACTATTATATTCAACTTCACCGTTTAAAAAGACACTTTTTTAATCTTTAAAACATTTAAAAATGTTCGGAAGTTAAACGTAAAATATTTGAGAACTCCCTCATGAATAATATTTTAATGAGAAAAAGAATGAAAAAAAGGACGCAAAAATATCTTTAAAATAAAATCGCATTTGATTAGAAATAACTTTCCTTATTTGCTTTAAGTCTTTAAACATTTCGAAGACATCTGTGTTAGATCAGTATTATATCTATCTCCCTTTCCTTTTCTTTTTTGGATAAATGCCAAAAAAAAGTACTCATTTCACTTTTTTATTTTATTTTATGTTATCCTAGTTTAAGTTACACTTCAGTTTTATATCTCGTTTCCGAGGTATTCTAATCAATGTTTGGACGCATTAGGTGAATCGTTGAAATTTGTAAGATTTCTATTTTCTTCCGAAGTACCGAGCCTAATTTAAAGCGGATGAATGAATGCGTAACAATTTTATTGTTCGATTTGTTCCGGTTCCATGGTGGAGCAAATGAGTAAATGATTTCTCTTATTGAATGATAAATTAAATGAATAAATATAGAGTGTGTTTCGTGTTTCGCTTTGAAACAGAATAACATTTTATTGAAAACTCGACTTTTTTTCATGGAACATTTAAACCCTTAAGTGCCAATGGCGTATATATACGTCTCGCTGAGCCAGAGCATTAACTGTCCCTTGCGTATATATACGTCATTCCGAAGTATAATATTTTCCTTGTGTGCTGCTATCAGTAAAATTATTAGAAAGTCTGAAGTGCAATAAAATGACCTTGTATGTGTGTGTTGTGTGTGTGTGTTGTGTGTGTGTGTGTGTGTGTGTGTGTGTGTGTGTGTGTGTGTGTGTGTGTGTGTGTGTTGTGTGCGTGTGTGAAGGAGTTGCTTTTATTTATTTATTTTCCTTCTTCCCCCAATATACCGTATTACGCACGTTTAGGTGAAAAACTGAGGCACTCCGGAGTGAGTCACATACCATTTAATTCGTAATTAAGGAGTTAAGCTATATTTGCATTTTATTTTTTTTTTTTTGTTTTGTGAGTGTAACATCATACTAAAACGTAAAGAAGTAAATACAAAGAACAGAAAAATAAAAAAATAATAGGAAACATAATAATAAAATAAATGTAAAACATATTATCAAGAAAA
The DNA here is from genome assembly GCA_019973975.1 of Trichonephila clavata. Taxonomy (NCBI): domain Eukaryota; kingdom Metazoa; phylum Arthropoda; class Arachnida; order Araneae; family Nephilidae; genus Trichonephila; species Trichonephila clavata. The sequence goes on along the minus strand of BMAO01022314.1, from coordinate 15,984 downwards.
ATTAAGAAATTGCATAGTAAAAAATCACATTCATAAATGCCACATTTTAAAGATATCATTCTGAGCTATTGAATTTAAGGCTATGCAGTACTCTTTTTTTAAAAAAAATTTTGTAGGAAGTAACAATAAAAATAATTTATGTCTTATATTCAGATTATATTATTAAACAGTAACAATGAAAATAATTTATGTTTTATATTCAGATTATATTATTAAACTGATTCTGAAAATAAAAAGTCGGTGTGACAAGCTACTATTTCACAATTTTAAAAAAATTAAATATTTTTGATGTTTTCTTTTAACTTTTTATAAAATGCTAAATTTTTAAACATTTTAATTTTTTTATGTGATTTATGTTTTTTAGATTGTTGAAAACAAAAGTTAGTATGGAATTTTAAATTTATTCCTTTGTTGAACTTTAATAATTATTTTCATAGCTAAACTCAGAAAAAAACGCGAACTTCTTTAAGTGTTAACCTTAAGATTTTTTAAAAGTATAATTAGGCCTTTTAGATCTAAATATATAGTAACTTTTATAGAACATATATTTAGGAGAATTTACCAAAAATTTCAAGACTCTACCTTGAACAGAATAAAAGACTTAAGGATTAAAAAACACATCTTCAAAGTTAAATGTCTGAGAAAAACACATTTAAAGTTTGTATATGCATAAAACAAAATTTAACAATGCATGTTAAGCTCTAGTTTTTTTATGTTATTTTCCAACTTATGTTCTATATCAAAACACTACTTAATTAATCATGACTGAAAACCTTCTTTTTAATTCAAAATATGTTCTTGCCTTATATTGAACTACAGATTAAAAGCCGCATGAATTTAGGATAAAAAAAGTAACTAAGAATGGATTTGAATTTTAACAAACAACAGTTTCACCTTTTTCTATGTCAAATAACATATTTGATAATTCCGATACAATCATGTATACATGCCTGGATGTTGTATCTTCGTAAAAAGAGGCATGAGTTAATGGAATATTCAGGTAGATTAGAATTCAATGAGTTTAGGAATTGAACGATATTTTACTCAGATCAAGTAATTATCCAAAACACTGTTGAGAATAATTGTCAATTAATCTTTGAAAATAATGGTATTTTCTTTGACAAACTTGGAAAAGTTAATTAATATTTGAAATGATTAGAACTAATCGAGTAATAGGAAAATATATCATCATTTTTCTCAGAAAGCCTTTAACGAGTTTTATGATGAATGATTAATTTTTGCTAGTTCCTTATTTTTACGAGATGTGTCATGTGTGATTTAAAATTCTATCGTGTTTAAAAGGTAGGAAATCAGCAAGAAACAGGAAACTTTAGCAGGAAGAGTGTTTGTTTAACAAAATGATCCATGCTGCAACTCACGAATATCTTAACTGTCCGGGGATATATTTATTTTTCTTTGAAAGGTAAAAAGTAAAAAGAAAAAAAAATTGAGCCATAGATAGCTAAAACATTTTTTTAAAATTTGTTTGCATCCCGTGTTTATCTAAAACCGTTTTCTTGAAAATTGCGAGAAATGTTAGAGCGATGTACAGTGCCCTCTACTTAAAATGCTAATACACCGCCCAATTAAGAATTAATAATGAGTTTAAAATGAATTTTTTTTGCAAAACCTTAAGACTTGTGTGTGTTTTTTTCAGTTGTGTATCTTATTAAATGTTCTGAAATGCAATCAAAGCTTATACTGTGTAATTTACCTTTTTACCATCCATAAAAATAATGTCTATCTCTGCACAAAATAGAGAGAAATATGTGATAAAAATCTGTGAAATCCAAGTAACAAATTGTGTAATAATACTAAAATAAACAAGAATAATTTAAAAGGTATATTTTTTTTATGTTCCACCTTAAATTTCTTGTCTCTTTTTAAAAGTTGAGCATCAAAAAGGGTATAAGTTTTGTATGTAAAAGTGTTTTTATTTTCTTTTTCAAATAAAATATATTTCATACCCACCTTTAGCCAAAAATGTTTTTCCTCAAGCAATTAAAAAAACAGGCAGAAGAATATATAATTAGTTTGGCAAATTGAAAGAATGCACAGAATTTATCAGAGCTCCATCAAGCTCATTCAATTTCTGAAATTCGCGATCAGACATCAAAACTGAGGCAAACGTTGAAAGAAACCCACCTTTTCTCTGCTGTTCTTCGATAAGCCAATAAATATTTTTTGATCCTCTTCCTGACGTTTCCCTATAATTATCTTCTGTTTCTTCTGAGCAAAGCCCTTAGCTTATATTTTACTTATTTACTTTTTCTTTTTCGATTGAAGCTTTATATTGTTAAGGCATCTGATGTATTTATATTCGGTTTTGTTCAATAAAGCGTTAAAGAGTGAGAAATTGCAGTTTTATTTTAGTCTAGAGTTGAGTTTTAAGAAAGTAAAAGGGAAATATCATGAATATTTTAATGTTACACGAGCTTGACTTTCGTCAAAAAATACCTGAATGAAAGGGAATAAATTGAATGCATTATTTTACCTAGTATATCTTAACTGCAAAATCTGACAAAGCTGATTCATTTCGGACTTCCAGATTTATGTGAAATTTATTGTGATAAAAATATATGATAAAAAATAAGGTGTACATGTAAATGATATTGAAAAACAGTGATGTTGATATTTTGTTTTTAATTTTAAAAGTTGAAAAAATTCTAAAACGTCAGTTCAAGTGAACGATGAGTTATTAATACTCAAATATCATCAAAAGAAATTATCCATCACTCATCAAATACTTTCATCAGAAATTTATTAATTTTGCTTAGATTTCTGGATGAGTGAATGAGAGTAAATATTGACGTGGCACTGTCCGGCTACTCGAGGTCTTTTGGCGACGGACCTCGTAATTTTGAAGCAAGGACAAGTGACGAAGACGACACCTGAGCTGGTATCCCCTCCTAACTATCACACCACACCAACGGAGGACTTTTAAGATCTCGACAGAATTGACGTGCATTGCTCCCCTACACGGTGGGTCTACAGCGGTATTAGGCTTGAACTCATGACACGCCGACCACGAGCTCGTTACTTTGACCACTAGATTATCCCGGCCACTCTTAGCTTTTTCGATAAAAAGCATAAAGTAAATTTAAAAGATTACAATATATTAGCTGCGCTAAAATATAAATTTTAAAAATATCAATTTTGAACAAAAAAAGGCTAGATAATGGTTATTCTATGATATAATTATTTTAAAAACCCAGGCATTTTGTTATATATTACTATTGGGAAAATATTTTAACATTTAAAATAAGATACAACTCTTTTGCAATTTCCTATCATTTTAGCATTAAAACCTGTATCGCTATTAATTTTCAAAAAGATTTTTAAAAAAGGCAGAAAAAGTTGCAATAATGCTCATTTTTTATATTAACAAAATGTGTTTTATGGCATTTTCAAACATATTACCATTTTTCATACGTACTTTTTGATAACTGAGTAAGTAAAATCGAAATCAGTAAATACTTTTTTGCAATCTACTCTTATTCACTCAGTAATTATTTTATAAATTACGCATAACTGGAGAGTTTAAAGTGATTTAGGATATATGTGAATTGGCTAAGGTTTTGAAAGTAAAGAATTTTATTTAAAAGATAGTGAAAAACAACTTTATGACTCATATAAAAAATATTTTCTCGAAGGCACAACAAAGAAATCTCAAATGTACTTAATGTACAGCTACTCCACTACTTTTAGAAAATTCCTTAGATTAACCATTTAAAAATTAACAGAAAAGCCTCTAAAAATTAAAATGCTTGAAACTGTTGATATTAAAAAATTCCCTTAAATAGAATGCAACATTATAAAAAAAACAGAAATCTAAATTTTCTTTACAAATTTGTGTTACTTAATTTAAAAGAAAGAGAAATTATCTAAAATTTGGTGAAAATATTTATTCTCCTAAATTTTAATAAGCAAATATTTGTATTAAATAAACGCGTGGGAATGAATCCGCCTTGATTGAACTTTATAATGTATAAGATCTTATTATATTCTCTTTCTCCAAGTATAGTTTCTACTTCGGTCACATGGAAAAAAATTTAAAAAATTATATATTAGACTAAATCAGTTTTGCTGTTAAATATAAAAAAGTAAATTTTAACTAATTTCTTGAACTGAAATGACAATATTTTCAATCCTAGTAATTTGAAGTATTTTCATTCCGATAAACGAAATTCATGAAATAATTAAAACAAAGTATCAAATGTCTTCAAAAATATTCCAGCTTAAAAATATGGGGATAATTTAGCATAAATATTTATTATACTGTACTTCGATATTCTTACAAAAAAAAAAGTATTGATAAGAAATGTGGGAATGGACTAAATTCATGTGACGTCATAATCACATGATAATTTTAAACCACGTGTTTTTAGCCAATCAAGTTCAAAAACACATGTGACGTCATTGTCAAGATAAATGCAATTATCTATTTTCAGCACAAATCAGTTCATGCACTTCGTTGTTGCCAAATTACGCTTTTTACAGAAACTCTTTTTTGAAAAAAAATAATATTTGTCACTTTATTTAAAAGTACATGTATAAAACAAGACTTTAAATCTTTTTGCAGAAATTTCTTTTTATAACTCTTGAGCATCTTTATCCAACTATGCAATTTAAAATTTTACCTAAGTTTTACAAATAGAATAAAAAGTACGAGCTATATATATATAGCTTATTATCCGTTTTTAATTCAATGTAGAACCCGTGTTTATATTATCATGTGACCGTCATTAATTTAGTCCATAATTCGACCTTTTTCTGTTATCTAGCTTTAAAATGATGCTAAAATCCTTGCACTATTTTACATTTTATTCATTCCTTCATTGTCAACCGTTTAAAATTTATCTTGCTGTTTACACATTTGTTTTTATCTTTAATACATTCTTTTATACTTTTTTTTCATTCCATAAAAATTAAAATATACTATTCACATACATTTAGTACCAGCATTCTTTAATGTTCATAGCTTTTTTCAATAGAAGTAACTAAGTTTTGTAAAAAAAAAAAATGCCCCTTTTTTTTAATTCCACAGAAATACACGGAAAAAACATTTTAATTAAAAAAGCATGATGTTTTTATTATAATAACTATATAAACTAATTTTTCTTCATTTTTTTCTATTTCTATTTAAGATCATTTTAACTCAACTAACGTAAAATACACACCGAAAAGGAGTACTAAATAATCGATAAGTAAAAATTATTAATAAAATCTATTTAATTTAGTATCATAGTCCTGAAAATCTTTGTGAAAATGAGCAAGAAAATAAAAAAAATTTCCTAAAAGTTACGTATTTCTCTTATAATATTCTCAAAATTAAGTGATTTTCACAGAGTCCAAGCATATCAAAAGCGTTTAGAGAAGAAACTAAACTAAAACAACAGTAAAATACATTTTATGCGAAAACGCTTAAGACGAAATATCGGGTAACACGAAATAATACCACGGTCCCAACAAACTACTATGTATTTGCATGCCTTTTTTTCTCTGAACACGAAACACAAAAATAGTTAACACGAAAAGATTTTCCTTCTAGAAATGAACAAAATACGGAAAACATCAGCCTTACAGGCGAGATTTAAGTGGGATGGGAAATGTAAGAGGGGTAGTTTTACATGTTTCGTAGGAGGAAGTCTAACTTAACTAATTCTAAGTTCAAGCTCTCGTCGGGTGCTAAATATTGGCGCGTGTGGTTTAATTTTCCCTAGAGTACCAGGGCTAAATTAATACTCAATGGATCTTTTACATGCCACATAATCATATGGCATGCGTGCATACGATATTTTTGCATCCAGAAAATCTATGGACTCCAGCTGGAGTCAAACTCGCAACCTTGGCCATTCGAAGCGGGCACGTTACATCTAAGCCACCAAAACGGTTATTAAAAACAAGGAAAATAAGAGTTTTCATAGGAAACACAAGTATTTATCACGATGCTAAAATTGTTTTATTATTATTATTATCAATTTATGTTACGATAAGGATTTGAATCAGTGTCGGTTTAAGCTCATTTCAAGCCCTGGGCGCCGATGATTTCAAAGCCCGCTTGGTACTGGATTAATTGCAATTTATAACCAGAAAATTTGGTTACGTCCAGCTTATCCGGACCCCGAGCCCAGCCCTAAGCACCCAATGGATAAATCGGTACTGATCTGAATCCATTTAAGTCTATTTCTAAATAAAATGTCAGGAAATTTCCAAATTCATGGCAGAAAAAAATAATAAAGCGAAAGAATATTTAAGTACATCAGCGTTTCTCAAAATGTGTGGCGCGCCCCCCTTAGAGGGAGTGACAACTCTACAAGGGAAGCGCGAGCATATTGAAAAGTCAAAAACAAAAGATTATTTAAAAAATCTTAATTTACTAAAAGTAAACAAACAAAATGCATTATGACATAATGAGAAATAAAATTAACATTTAGACTGATATATTACACTTATAAATGTATCAGTGCCACGCAATGTTTTTTTTTATAATTAATTTAACAATACTAAGTTAAAAACAAGTTTAATATTTACCAATGACCCATTGGGATTGTCATATGTAAAATTTTATACAAAAATTAACACTTATCTTGTTAATTTGTACGGTTTATAATTAATCCCTTTGCCGATTTAAAGTTACGCGATTCGCTTCCCAATGCCAACCGTTTTCCACGTAGGCGTGCGTATGCGGTGTATTTGAGAAGGGGGAGGAATAAAGAAGCAAATAATCTGAAACAAGTAAATCCTTCGAAACATTATCAAGGCCCTTTTATTGCATTCTTAGGCTTTCGGAATAATTTTATGGATAGCACTGCACAGAAAAGATCGTACTTCGGAAAGACGTATACATACGTCTGGAGCAAGTAATGCATTGGTTGAGTGAGATGCTTATATACGCCGGTGTACCTTAAGAGGTTGAAGTCGTATTGTAGATTTAGCGTCAAAGCATATTATTAATGAATTCAAGACATTGTTATTGTATGGGGGGGCGATGAAAATTATTATTGAATATTGGGTCTCAAATATTGAAACTTTGAAAAGTGCTGAGGTACATGCAGCAAATAATGTTACGCTACTTCCAACTTCGAAATTTTTAAAATAGTTTTCCATTTATATTGAAGGAACATAAAATGCATCACAGTAGAAATTACCTGAGATAAAAATCTCTCAAATTGTTTGCAAACACAGTGACTGTCGCACATGTATAATCAATTATTAATTATTTAAAAAGAAAGGGGGTTTAATAGATGATAATTAAAGAAAGAATCCTTTAATGCAGAATAATGCAACACTCTACAGTATCTATCGTTAAATATGCTTGACTGAAAGCAACTTTCTTCAATGATTCATTTATCCAAAATGGACTCCGTTAACAATCTACCCAATATTTACACGCGTTGCACAAGAAAAATCAAAAATGAGGCTTCATGCTCTGATGAATTTGTTGATTTCCACTCTATAAGGACTCTTTCAAAACAAACTTCAGTTCTTTCTCAATGGTCTCAGTGTGACTTTTATTGTTTTTGATCATATTTGCTATATAGAGCTTGAACGCAAGAGAAATGGTTTTGAATTCGTAATGAATGAGGCATAGAACAACTTTATACTTTCATTGAATTCCTGTTAAAATTATTAGTAGCAGGACATTCTTCCATTATCTTTCAAAAATGAATCATTTGATAGGAGCAATGAACAAAGATAACGACTGCAATGCTTTGTTTCTTGGTTGTTCTTATTTAGAAAGCTATTTTAAGACATTTTTCTTGGAAGAATTTCTGTTGATTGCGTTACCATGAGGCTTTTCAAGAAATTGTTCAATGCTTTCTTCTAAGAAAGCTTGTTAGAAATTAAAATGGCGTCTTTTAGAAAGTAGAATGCAAAAGTATTTTCCATTACTTCTTAAAAATTAAGAACAGATATTTCTACATTTCATGAATATGAAAGATAGCAGTTTTTGCTTTATTATATACATACGATATAGATATCCGAAAATCTATTGTTATATATGTTACACTGCTGTTTGTAAAAACTGCAACACCATGAAGGAATCATAAGAATTAAATGAACTCTGCTGCAAAAATTAATCATAAGATGTTACGTAAAATATTAAAGTTTCAGGGCCACCACTCATGCGTGGTGTGCTCAGGGCCCTCTGAACTGATGCTGAAAGCGAATAAATAGAGGACTGTAGCTGGACGTTGAAAATAGTTAATGATGATTTGTAAGTGGCGAACGTTTAGTGAGACCTATGTATGCCTCCACGACGAAATAAGGAGAAATTCCAACAACTTACAGAGTTTGAACGGCGGAGGATTATAGGCCTTCGAGAAGGAGGATTTTCCTGTCACGCAATAGGAGCTCATGTGCTGCGGAACAGTTTCACAGTGTCACGAGTTTGGAAGCAGTGGACCCACGAGCACCGAACAACTCGAGAGAGAGGCAGTAGAAGAAGAAAGATAACATCAGCGCGCGACGATCGACACCTGCTCCGCATTGCGGTGAATAACCGTACAGCTTCCTCCAGGCAGTTCGAAGCACGTTGATCTACTGCTACAGGTGTACTAACGTCGGCTTTGTTAGTTCGTTGACGTCTGCTGCACCCCAGATTACATGCAAGGGTGCCTATATATATATATATAGAATCCCCACACGGCAAACCATGGTGGCTGCGTCTGCAATGGGCTCATTAGCACAGAACCTGGCAAGCTGATTGACACCAAGTTGTCTTTTCAGATGAATCACGCTTCAATTTGTGGGACCATGATCGTCACATTCATGTTAGACGCTATACCGGTGAAAGCTGCCTTCCAAAGCTCGTTATCGAATGACATAGGGGCCTAAAACCCGGAGTTAAGGTTTGGGGTGCGATTTCGTATCATGAACGATCCAATTTACTACGAATTGAGGGTAATCTCAATAGCAATAGGTACGTCCTTGAAGTGCTACAGCCCGAAGACGTTCCCTTCTTTTGAGGTATCCCTGGAACTATCTTTAAACAGGATATTGCACGTCCACGTGTTCAGGAAAAACTGTTCGAGACTTCTGTTTAGCCCAGCACATGCAACTTATTCCTTGGCCTGATTATTCGCTGGATATGTCGTTTATTGAGCATGTGCGGGATTTGGTTGGTCGGCGTCTTGCTCGTGATCCGCGTTCTGCAGCTTCAAAAGACGAACTTTTACTGCGCATACAAGCAATATGGGGAATTCTCTTCCACAAGCAGAAATTCAAAATATCTTTGACTCCATGCCACGTCATATAGCAGCGCTTATCCGCTACACCAGATACTGATTTCGGACACTTAATATTGATTTTTTGCTTTGAAAATTTCGTCATTTATTTGTACTAATACAAGTCGTTTGTGCATTAAATTTCTTTTCATGGTGTTGCATTTTTTACAAACAGCAGTTTATATACAAGCATACTATGTTTCCACTAAGTTCTAGATTTTAATAATTCATTATTGTTTCATTCGCGAATTTATTTTTAATATTGTACTTCAAAAGCTCCAACAAAAAATTTAATTAAAATTTGGGTCATTCATCAGATAATACAAACTATGATATCTGTAGTTAATTTTTCTTCTATTTAATCTTACTTTATCATTTCGATATTGGTATGCAAACGATTTTAACCTTTTCAATACTTTTGTGTCATAATTATCTTAGCTCAGAATTCTAGAATTTTCCTTTTAGTAATTACTGTGAAAATATTTAAAAATTTTCAGTTCAGAAATAACTGTGGAAATATCTTAAATTTTGTTCTTTTCAGAAGTAATTGTGATAATATTTTAAATTTTCTTTAGCTTTTTGATTAATATACGTATTGGAGGATATTATTTTTTAAATTGACAAATCAAAAAATTAATTAAAAATATTCAATAGCAAAGCATTTATAAGATATCCGTGTGTTTGTGTATATTATATAATTACCCTAGGATATTATTAAAAGCAAGAAAAACAAAGAAAGGGAAACAAATTATTTTTGATTATTGTAAGACATCATCTCCTTATTTATAAATTTAAAAAATAATATAAACAGAGATAATAGTTATTTTATTCCTTTAATCCTAAAAAAAGGATGCCTTTTTGAATGTGTTGTAACTCATTATCATTACCAGAGCGTCCTTCGGTTTCGAATAAATTTATTGTCCTGGTACAAAGACAATTATATATTTCGTGTTGATCCTATTTATCACATTTAAATAATTTTATTTCCGAAGAAAATCTTGTAAAGAATTCTTATAGTACCATAAACTCTAAGTACCATATTTTCTTAATACTTAAAATATGGTACTTAAGATAATATATGATAGAGGAATATACGTGTAATTGTTAAACACACCCACAACCTGTAAGAAAAAATGGGACCAAAATTGTGGAAACCTCTTGTAAAAAAATGTTATTCTGAATGCTTAAAGTTTGACACCTATAATAATTTTTTGAGTATTGCCATAAAACTGTATACCATCGGAAAGATAATTAAAAAAAACTCGATGCAATACATTTTAATTCCTTATTAAAAGATTCTGCTAAATAATAAGAGAAAATAAGCACAATTTTCTTAGTTTGATATGACGTAGCTTTCCTACATTTAAATGTAGCCAATGGGCTTGAGTATCTAGAGAGCCAATTAGATATCATCTTGTTTTCCTGTGAACCAATCAAAATACAGTAGGATTCAATTCTTGATATAGTTTAATGAAGTTTTCTTAATGGCGGACAATTGTCTGTGTGGTATGTGATTGCCAATAAATTGGTTACCCTCTTATGTGTTCGTTCATTTATTAAATTTGTAAAACGTAATAAAATTCTGGAAATGGCACAAAATTTTGACTGGTCGTCAAGAAGGCGATAAAAACTAATAGTTTACGTGATTGAAGCTACAATTATGAAGAAATTATGATGAAAATTGAGGGACACTTAACCAAAAACGCCATTTAGAAATTTTTGAAAAGATTTAAGGAGATTCAGTCACTACAAAACAAAACGGGATAGAACAGGAAAATATTCATAACATTTAGTTAGCTATTAGATTCTAATTTGAGCTAAAAGGGCATTGACTTGTAGAAAAATCTCGATTGTAAGTCAAATAAGAGATTTATAAATAAATAAAATAATTTTAATACCACAATATGAAAGAAATGAGTATAAAGTAGCAATAATATAAGTTTGATAAGATAAATTGAAATAAAAGATGTAATATTTAAAAATGTTTCAAGCAAAACAAGTTTTAATCTTAAAAAAAAAAAGCAAACAGTGCTTAATTTTTCTATAAAAACATCAAAATAATTTGCTGTTTTTAAAAGTAAATAGCTTAATCCATATACAAGGGGTGATCAAATGAAAAGGTACGAAACGACATAAAAATGAAACAGTTAAATATTTGCATATTCCGCCAAGGGAGAATGTAGCAAGACATCTCGGGATGCCATTGGAGACTCTGACTGGGATCGGATCATGCGCAGGAGAGAGCAAAGGCTCTTATAAAAAGCGGCGTCCAAATGATGCGAGCACAGAATTACTCGAGCACAGAAAAAGCATTAACTCCGATGTGTACTGTGAGACACTCCGACGCCTACGCAGGTCCATCAAGAACAAAAGACCGGGGCTGCTCACGGAGGGTGTGGTTCTGCTGCATGATAACGCGCGTCCACACGTCTCCAGAGTCACACAAATGGAACTGGACAAGTTCCAATGGGAGACGTTGGACCATCCGTCCTACAGTCCGGACATGTCATCCTGCGATTTCCATGTGTTTGGTCCACTGAAGAAACACCTGAAAGGAAAGCGCTTCAACTCGGACGACGTACTCAAGGACACTGTGAAGGACTGGGTCTCGTCACAGCCACAGGAATTCTGGGAACAAGGAATCCTGCGGCTTGTTCATCAGTGGGATCGTTGTGCTCAGGCCTATGGTGCATATTTTGAATAAAGTCTATATTTGTACCCACCGTGTCGTTTCGTACCTTTTCATTTGATCACCCCTTGTATTTTAGCTTTTAGACCCGGATTGTGTTGTCATATAATTCAATCAAATTTAGATTAGATCAGAATTTTTAGTACTATACTATATTACACCAAACAATATCAATATATATACGAAATATGATATAAAATATAGCATACGTTTCTTTTTTTTTTTTTTTTTTTGCGTGTGTGTACGAACACCGATATCCTTACCTAACGAAGGGCTCTATTATGAATCAGAGTGCTTTGCGAAAACATTCTAGTCATGCACACTCGTGTTTTTCTTCACCATTTGCTTCTCATCTGGGATGAGGAATGTTGGCAATAATTCCTGCCTTGTTTAGAAATACGTTTCTACTGCTCTTCCGAACCAAATATAGTTTGTAGAAAACTACGTGGCATAACTATTTATGGATCTGGTTCTTAAAGACAATAAAAATCTGTGTAATATATTGATCATACACGATAGTTTTGTTTTATCAACTCTTATACAATAGAAAAGCAAAAAATCTATGTTATGAATAATTATGTTAAGAAACATTAAAAATCTATGTTATGAATAATAACTATGTCGCGTCCCAGCTGGCGCGTGTGTTGGAGGGTTCGAGTAAAGGTCAGCCATTTTAATAACTAACACACTTTTATTTCTCTTTTGATTAACAGCTTTAAGCATTTTAAGATGATAATCCACTTGATCACTAAACCTGAAGAGCAATCAAGCTTAATCAGTTTAAATATAATAGAATAATTATCTTATTTCTTAAGGTATCCTACTACCCTAAAATTGTGAATTTTGCCAAAAATTGACAACTTTTTTTATGATTTTATATAAAGGCCATCTTATTGGCTTTATAAAAATACCAAGTTTATCCTTTTCCGTTCACTAGAACAAAAACTACAAGTGTTTTAGTTCAAGCAGATGTCCATTACTTTAAGCAAGATGTCACACTTTAAAACGCGTTTTACTCAAAATGTGATTTTTTGAAAATAATCAAACAGGGTCAGCGATTGCTAAAAAAGTTTTGAAAATAATGAACTGAAATTTTTTGTGTAAGTTTTGTGTAATAGTAGAAGTGTTTGAACCTTCAGATTTATCAATCACTATTTTATTACAAAATTTACAGTCCCTTATGTGAATATAATCACTGCTTTTTAAGCAATTTGATATAGTAACTGAGATAAAGTGCTTAGTTTTTGTAAAAATTTAAATATCTCTTATCCTGAAGGTCATTTCGACAATGAATAACATAGCAACACATCAGAATTGAAAAATTGAAAATTTGTTTACAAACCTTTAAAACAGAATGGACCGCGTTTACGTTATTTTTTGTCACTTTTTACCCATTTTAGTTATAATAATTTATTTTTCTCTTCTGAATTTTAGCATATTTTTGTTTAAATGTACTAAAAAAATCTAAAAACAACAAAAAAATCCACATGTCTCCATTTTTTTAAAAAAAAATTGTCGCAACCAGTCGGATCCCTTAAGCGCTCTTCTCATAATACTTGAATAATCTTACAACTTGGCTTAACATTATGACATCCGGTCTATAACACTATGTTTGCTTTTATATCATCTTCCAGCCACCATCGCACCTACTCAATGACGAACACTTAAATAGAAGTTCTAATTTACATGAACCCGGTCTTCCTTACAGAAAGCGGTTTTACTCTAAAATTACAGTTAAAAAGATTATTTTACCCAAGAAGATTAGTGGAGACACGTATAGACCTGTTGCATCTATACTACCACCCAATAGTTATTTATAAAATTCTTCTCCTTCTTTGAGATTTGTATAAATTTTAAATATTTTGATTTCATCTACAATGAGTACAGTTAATTAAATATTTCAAAAATGTATGAGAAAAATAGTATTATTTATTATTTATTAAGTATTATTATTATTAAAAAAATTTACGTAAAAGTTGTCACTTCAGCTTATTTGCAGATGAATGTAATTTTAACTTAGCAGATGGTATATGTAAAAAATTAATTTCATTCATCAAGTTTGGTTAAACTTTTAAAAGGCTAAAATAATGACACAGTTAGAATTAAGGGATGCTTCAAGACATGTACTTTTTGCAATAGGATAGTAAATTCATAGTATGATGCTCTTAGAGCATTTTCTAAACTGAAAAGTGTTCTGAATTTAATTTATCATTCATTAATTCAAAACAACCTTAGAACCACGCATGACGTACTTCAAAAATTTAACTCGAGTTTAAAAGACGAAGCCGACACTTGAGCTGATATTCCACTTTCGAATTTTTCATTCTATACATACAAAAATATTTGAATTTCGAATGAACCACTCTGCACAATAGTTTTTAAATAACAACAGATCTTGGACTTGCACAGAGAACCAAATGAACCTCAGTCCCCAGCTCTTGACCACTCCCAAGATTGAATTGTACTTCTTAACAATACTCATGGTCAATTCTGTGTAGTCTTAAGCCCGTTTTAGATGTGAACTGGATTTCTTTTGAGAGAAAAAAAATTATACGTAAGGCCTTAAAGGTTTATGTGTTGAAAAAAGTATATTTTTTTTAAAAAAATTATACAAAATCATTTAATTAATTAAAAAATACAAATTTAAAATAATTAATGCGACATATTTTTAAATATTTAAATGTTTTTTAAATCTAAATCAGTAAAGTTGTTGGACTGTTATTTTTATTTTTTTTCATTAATTAAATTTAATTAATGATTTCCTTTATTTATAACATCTAATTCATAAATCCTAATACCCTATTTCGAAACGCGTCTCTTTCTCAATCATTAAATACATGTTGGTTTATTACTGATTCTTTAGACCTTGAAATTTGATAGATTTATTAGCGATTCCAAGAAATATAGGATCCTTAATGGTTTTTATGTGCTTTTAGTAATAGTTATTAATATTCTCCATAACAATGATGTCATTTCTATAAATAACTAGTTATTCTCTTCACCTGGACACGTGACTGTATTTTTTACAATGTATTTTTCCCTATTCTTCCCCATATATAAATACTTGCTATTTGAATAATCCCTCCCTCTCTTCTGTTTTGTCTTTTCGTCATGTAATTGGCTGCAGCTTGGTTTGTGTTTTGTGTCTCTTGTCTACTTCTTGTTCTATGTGTTTCATGTTCAATAAACTGATTTTGCTATTTCAAAGAACTGTCTCTTCAATGCCATCAAAAATAAAACATCAATCACCCAAAAATAGAGATTATATTAAGGACTCTCACCCTTCCAACGGTCATTGATTTTCCACACACACACACACACATATATATATAATCAAAATTTCTCTACAAAAGAAAGATGAATTAACATGATTAATACTTAAAAGAATAGCAATTGCTATATATATATATATATATATATATATATATATATATACTGTGGCTATAAGACTTTATTCAGTCATGACTTTAGTTATCTTAGGGTTATAATTATTTTGTGTATATTTTGTAATGTATATATAAATATATATATATATGTAATGACTTCTTCTAATTCTCCTTAACTGTACCCCGTCAAATTATTTTCTAGTTCTTTCGCCTCTGACTGTTATAATCTTAATCTAATTGTACGACCGCGTAATCTTAATTCTTAATCTAATTGCTCCCGCTCATTTGCAGCCAATCACGACTCCTGTTATAAAAGAGTCGTACGACCTTCACCGCCACTATAAAAAGCTCTGAACACACGGTTACGCGCGCTTTTCGCTTCGCTTTTGTCATCATGTAGTCTGCCGCATCTAGTGTTTGTGTGTCTTTTTGTGATTACGTACATTTATGTGTCGTCCTTGTCTTACTTATATGTGTTCAAGAATAAACAAGTTTCTTCAATCACCTTACTGCCGTATCAATCTCATATAAAGAATCCATTCCAAACAACATCGTCATATTATTAAAGAAATCATGTCAACGGCCATCGTATAAAGAATTCCATTCAACGGCCACTTCTATTACAATAGCCGACAGGATGAAATAACCTGCTGGGAACGCGGGAAATATCATAAAAATC
>BMAO01022313.1:0-91142 GCA_019973975.1 Trichonephila clavata | reverse complement strand
CACATTTACATTGATATAATTTATACATATCATCTGGCGATATTACGTCATCGAATATAAAAGCTTCAACACATTTATTAGCTATTCTTGATCCTATAACCAAATAAAAAAAAACATTTTGTTTGATTTGCTTATAATCCCTCGATGAAAGACTTTTTTATTATATTTTCTTCAAACCTAAACTACTACTCTTTCAGAGAAAAACAAAGTCCAGATCCAGAATCAAAAAAATTATAAGAAGATAAAAAATTCGTCACACACACACACTGTTATTATTATTGAAGTACTAGGACTAAATTCATGTGACGTCAAGATCACGTGAAAACTGTGTCACGTGATTACGCTGCCGGTTGTTTACCGTTATAGCTACGATTATTTTGTTACTTTAGTTTAACATTATAATTTTTAAAACGTCTTATTTTGCTTAAATGGTTGCTTCACAAGAAAAAGAAACGATTAGTGTTTGGAAAAAAATCATTTTTTAATATCGAACAAAAAATCTGAGTGTTTTTTGAACTTGTTCTCGCGTACTTGTTATTGTTACTTCATATAATGTAAATAGAGTGTTTTTCATTGTAAGCATGTTTTGTAATTTCCATAAGCCATTAATTCAAGTGACATAAAATATATGAATTAAATGTGTACATAATTTGTGCTATGTGTTGCTGTAACTGAGTTAATAATTAATGAAAAAGCTTCTAAGTTGCATAAATTTTTTCTGTTCAAGATAGTGTTGAAATTTTTTGTAGATACTCCCAAACACATGTTCTATAAAAGTTAGTGTTGATTTCGGTCTGAGATCTCTGGTTATATGTTTAAAAAATGCTAAAATTAACATTTAAAAAAAAATTTGTGTTTTTTCAAAGTTTAACAAAAAATAATTAAAAAAAAACAATGAAATAGATTTTCAAATCCATACAAACTTAAGTTCACAACAATCTATTAAACATATGTCTCGTAAAATGACTAAAATTTTTTAAACTTTCAGCATTTTATAACTTTGAAAAAATTTAAATTCTTAAGTCATAGCTGGTTGAACTGTGTGTGACTTTTTGCTTTCAGAATCAACTTAATATACCTTATATTTTGCCTGTATATAAAAAAAAGTATATTTTAAAAAGGGTACTTTTTCGCTTTAAAAACAAAGTGACTTATGCCAATTAAAAAAAATACCTCAATTATTTATGTCTGGTTGTATATTTTTTCTTGTTTTGAAAATTCTTATTTTTGAATGCTGTGACTGAAATATATTCAATTACTTTTATGACCTGAAAATTTTATGGAATATCTAATGCAACAATCTTGTGATTCATTGTTTTTTTAAATTCACATATTTTTTAATGTTATTCATCATTTGAATTGTACAGAAATATTTGTTTTGTTTACATGATACATTTTTAATTTAATTGTGAATGGAAATTTATACGACTTTTCATATATATATATATATTGTATTTTTTCCATCTGTTTTGTAAGAATAAAATTCATTTTCAATGGATAAATATTTATTACTAATCAAAAACTTTCATAAAAACTCACTCTATTATGAGATGAACAAAGAAAACTTTTAAAATAAAGTAGATCAACATGTTATAGGCCCTTCATATAAAGAAAAAAAAGTTATTGAATTTGTTATAAAAATTGTAATGTGTGAATTTTTAATATCGTTCATACTTGCATTAATTTGTGATCCAAGTGTCGCATACCCATGCACATCTGTATTGTGTAATGTTATTTTTACAAAAATTTCAATTTTTTATAGCGATGCTTAATATAGCAAGCGCATTTAAGCTTTCTGTACACATACATGATTTAAGGTAACTTTTTAATATGCTGAAAGAGCTCTCAGCACTTGCTATAGTAACTGCAACTTAGAAAAAATATTAAAATAGTTAATACATGTAGAAATAACTAAATTATTTAGCATGTATTGCAATATATCTTGTGTGTTTTCGCAGGTTTTGAAATCAGAATTAATATTTGGCATACTTCTAAATCTATCTTCTATTTGTGAAATAAATGTATCAATATTACAGTGTTACAGAAGTTTCTTCTAAATTCCTCTACCGAGTTTTTTTTTATAACGTGCTAAGTGATGCACACACAAAAATTTTTCAGGGGGAGGGGGTCCATCGTCGAAAGTCCCCCAACTCTTATCATACCTCAAGACAACAATTGATTCTTCTGATTTTGTCAACAAAAAACAGTAAAAAATAAATTATTGAATTAACAATATGCTTTAATTAATAAAATAAATTATTTACAACTACTTAATTAAATTTTACTCTTTATATATAAAAAGTCATAGCTAAAAAAATTTTTCACTTTTAAAAGATAATTACTAAGTAAATCAGACAGTCACAAATTGAGAATGTTATATTTTATTAGAATCATTTTAGATATCTTTATATGTATTAAGTCTTTATATGCAATACATTGTAAAAATAAAATTCATTTTCATCAAAGAACTGACCGACAATGAAATAAATTATTAATTTGAATTTTAAATGTAAGTAGACAAACTTGATGTAAATATAATATATTTTATAGAAAATTGTAACTTTTCATCTGTTAATTCGGAAGTACTGAAAAAAATGCGAAAATTCATTCACAACATGTTTGATATACATAAATTCACACCCGTGTGAAGAACAGGCATATAAGTACAAAGGAAAAAATTTAAGAACTTTTTATAGTATTGGTTGGTAAATCAAACCACAAAATATATTACAGGATCATTTCAAATATCCGACTCTGGTAAGCCATACTATTATAAAATATGCAATTCATGAAAGCATTTCATATAATGTTTATATTCAATAAAACAATATGAGGTGTAATTTTGCATATATTATTCACAAAATTTTAAAAATTTACACAGCAATAATTGCACATAAATATCAAGAAAACATTAAAAAAAAATTCTGTTGTAACAGAAGTTTTAAAATCTTTTGCTTCACATAATATTTAAATGATATATTTGTATGAAAAACATATGATGAAAAGAACTGAAATTATAAAATTATTAATATAAAATATTTACATGCACACATTTTACAAAAACAAATAAAAAAAAAAGACAGTATTATAATACCTCAGAAATATCCTGCTCCTTCCTTTTTTTAATTAATATTTCTCTTTTTAAAATAGTTTTTTTTTATCAATTTGCATGCATGCTGGTATTTGGTGTTTTTCCGTCTGATTTAAAAAAAATCTTTTACGGGATTCGAGCACCACACCAAGATCATGCGAACATTTCCCCAAAGGTATATGTAATGCTTTTTGGGTCTCTCTCATAGTACGTAGAGTCCCTTTGTTGAATTCACAAATTGCTTCCATTACGGCATGTGTAACTCTGTATTTACACACAAATAGCTTCTTTGGACACTTTGACCAAATCATGTTGTACAAACTTTCATTAGCATTTTGGGTTCTGCAATTAACGCACCTTTTCAAAAGTTCATTTGAAGCAAGCCATTGATAAAGAGAAAGGATATGTGGCAAAGGATAAGATAACTGCTTAATTCTGATGTTAGGAACTAATTTGTTTTCTTCTGTGACAGATGTATTCACAGCGTCACTACACCAACGTTTGCTGTTCATTTGAGCAGAATGATTTCTGAAATATCCATAATTACGAGGGTGATCAGAAAAAAGGGTACAAATAAAAATATTTCCCAGCAGGACAAGTGCATGCTGCACTTATAACCTAAAATTAAAAAAAAGATATTAATATTAAAGAAATAAATTATAAAATAAGATCGTAAACTTATATAAGTTTTCGGTATTACCATTTTTGTCTACTGATTTACAAATGTTGAAAAATTTGTGCCAAGTTAATTTACAGCTTCATTTAAATTCAATTATTTTATCAAAAGACCATAAGTTAAAATTTAAATAATTAAATTATATGCATTAGAATTTTAAAAAAGTGAAAATTAACAGTTTATTTTATTTAAAAACACATCATTAAGTATTTGATTTAAAAATACTATGCTAAGATTTCTCTGCATTGAATTCAAGTT
This sequence comes from Trichonephila clavata, assembly GCA_019973975.1. NCBI lineage: Eukaryota > Metazoa > Arthropoda > Arachnida > Araneae > Nephilidae > Trichonephila > Trichonephila clavata. The sequence continues at coordinate 87,117 of BMAO01022313.1, read as the reverse complement.
TTAAATGAAAAATTTACATTTTTTTTTTTCAAAATGGTTTGCATTTCTTGCCTTTACTTTTAAGGTGTTGGAATCAAATTAGGATTTACTCATAAATAGCAATAATAATATAATGACTCAAGCTTAATAATGTAAAAAAAGAAAATATTTTACAATAATGTATAAGATCGTAAACTTATATAAGTTTTCGGTATTTACTTATTAGTCTACTGACTAGCAAATGTTGAAAAATTTGTGCCAAGTTAATTTACGGCTTAATTTAAATTCAATTATTTTATCAAAAGACCATAAGTTAAAATTTAAATAATTAAATTATATGCATGAGAATTTTAAAAAAGTGAAAATTAACAGTTTATTTTATATAAAAACACATCATTAAGTATTTGATTTAAAAATAATATGAATTATCAGAAAAATTAGTAAAAATTTGTGAGAATCTTAGTGTAAACATAATATTACTCTGCATTGAATTCAAGTTTTAATTGAAAAATTTACATTTCTTTTTCAAAATGGTTAGAGATTACTTGTCTTTACATTTAAAGTGTTGGAATCAAATTAGAAGATTTACTCATAAATAGCAATATCAATATAATGACAAAAGCTTAATGTATATTCATTACAATAGAAAACAATGTAATTGATATTCAATGCTACTCTAAAAAATAAGACTCAAATTATAAACTTATAATTGATAATGAACCTATTAAAATATATATATATAAATTTGCCCATTTACATTTCTTTTACAGATGTTTAAAAAGCTGCTAAATTTGAATAGCTGTCATTACTTTTAATCTTTTAGAATCAACTTATAATTCACTGATAAATAACAATGTAAATATTATTAAAAACCTATGTTAATATTATTAAAAACTATTTAATATTATTAAAAACCTATTTTGTACTTCAAAACAATGAGTTCAAACAATTAAAGCAAACATAAGTAAATACCCAAATGCAATCATAATACTTTCAAAAGGTATCTAAATTATAAGAGGTAAGAAAATTTATAACTTACCTCAGAAGTTGTTCTGATCTGAACAGATGGCTTGTATTTTACTCTTTTCTTCATCTCTGCTTTGACAACGCCTGTGATAAAGAAATAATCATTCACTGAGCAATCAAGCTCAGTAAACGATATGGTGCTTACAAACTTGGTTTCATATAACTTCAATCCTTTCCTAACATTGGTAGTGACACTCTGATTTCCAGTGGCACTGGAAAATTTCTCGCTATATCGGAGAACTTCACATAAATTTAAATTTTTTAAAAGAAGGGGTTTTGTTCCTATACTGTGTGCCATTCTTGCGCAAAAATATAAAATAAAGAACTACAAAATTAATTAAGAACTAAAATAACTATCAGCTAATCTAAGTGTATCCCCAAGAGAGTGAGAGAGAGAGAGAGAACTATACATAAATATACTATCTAACACTAGTTGGAGCGGACGAATACCTAATTAGATAAATAAATAAGAAAGAAACAGAAATTTTACAAAAAAGTTGTTAAGAATTTTTCCTAACAAATATAAAAACTAGAATAATGCATAAAATATAATGATATCATATATTTTAATTAGATAAAATTACAGCACAAGAATGTCAACAACTTACTGCATAGGTTTAACACGGGAATAAAAAACACGTGCAAATGTTGGAAAGTTGTCACGTGATTCCCCGCTTGGCGTCTGTCTGGTCTGAATTTCGTCCATTGGAAGAAACGGAAGACTTAATTCACTTTTTACTCAGACAGTAGAATACATTTGCTGATCATCTGATTGACCTTCGAAATTATTGGTATAGTTAGTTCCGCCCCCTCTCTTATATGTTTATTTTCATTTAGGGAAGTTGTAAATAATGTATTTCTGTTGCGCTTTTTTCCATGTAAAAGAGTATTATAATATTTGGAAAAGCGCAGAGAAGACACTTTGAAAAGATTATATGCCTAAATTTATTTTTATGAATATTCTCAAACGTATTAAAGCATAATGAAAAACGTTTAATATAATTCCTTTTTGAACTAACATCCATATATTTATATTGAATACACTTTTAAATCAGGAACAGTCACGCGGGGCACAGAGCAGGTTTATCAATCGGGCGCTTGAGGCGGGCACCCAGATAAGCTGGGTTTAGCCGGATCAGTGTGCCTCCTAGGATCCGACAGTGCCAAGAGGGCCCGTAGATCTTCTGAGCCTAGGGCACGAAATGAATATAAACCAGCACCGTTGTGTCCTTTGTTAAAGTCACACACATTTTAAACATTTTAGTTTAGTTTGATTGGATTTTTTTCTCAAATAATCAAAGAAAAATTGAAAAGTCCTTGAAAGTAGGTAAGTATACTTTCTCTTTAGTTATTCGCTGGAATTACGATTTTTATCGTGCCCAACAAAAAAATTATAAAAAAAGGATTGGGGTGACTCTGTTACCCATTAACGTTTGTATCGAGTTCGCGCCTACAACCGGATTAAAACATTTTGAAGTCTTCTCGCTTTAAGTATTGAAAATACATATCTTATGTAGAGCAACATAGACTAGACAATTTTTCTAATGATATTTGTACCATCAATAGGCAATAAGCTTCCAATACTTGTTTACAATACAGTCCAAACTCTTAAGTGCAGATCACACGTCTAAATGAACAGCGTCCACATGACTTTTCCAGAATATCATAAAACACATAAAGATGAGACACTCAGATTAAACCAGTGTATCTCATACTTCCAATATTTACGACCCATTTTTCAGTCATAATTTTTATCGCCCCCCTTCTTCTTACAATAACAATGTATTGATGCAATAACAATGTACTTTGACGCTAAAGCTATAGTACAATACGACTTTAATTATAAACCGTAAAAATTATGAGTTAGTTATTTAAATTTTGTATATAATTTTGTATATGACAAGCCCAGGTGAGTCACTAGTAATTACTAAACTTGTTTTTAATTGAATATTGATAAATTAATCATCATGTACTTTGCGCAGTACTGATACATTTATAAGCGCAGTACTGATACATATTATCCCTTATGAATGTGTATTTCATTTTTTATTATTTCAATATATATTTTGTTTTGCTTCCTTTCAATAAATTAATAATTATTTTAAATCTTTTATTTTCAATTTTTCGATACGCTTGCTCCTTTCTTATAGGATTACCATGACCCCTTAGGGACATGTCCCTCAGTTTCAGTAATACTGGATTAAGGCGATATGGTACCCTAAAAATCATTAAACTGTCGAAAAATTTTTTATTGGCTTATTTGATACATCGAATCTTTATAAATATGCCTGCAAAATTTCAAAGCTTTACCTGCACTTTTCATTAAGTAATGGAGCAATCTTTGATGCTAAACAGCAACTACCACGCATACATTTCAGATTATCTGCTAGAAAAGACCCTGATAAAAATAAATTAATTATTTTTCTAATGCGTATCAATGAGATTGACATTATATATGCAGTAATAAATCATTTTAAGAAAGAATTGGGCAATTCATGCAAAAATTCTAGTTTGTGAATTATTTACTGAAGATCAAATGGATTTCGTCAAGATTTAAAAGTTGTGCGTGCTTTTTATGATATTATTATGAATGAAATTAAAACTTCAAAACGGATTCTCCCAAAGCACAAATACTAAATCTCATTTTAATAACTCAGATAATTAAAAGTCTAATTCGCAAGAATAGAAAAACTCTCCCATTTTTATGTATTTGTTTTTGGGGATATATATATATCCCATGAGGGGGAAATTCAACACTTTTGTTACTAAAATATTTTAAGATATTTATTTAAACAAATGCACATATACAGCTCTTAGATTTTGTTATATTTTACTTATAAATTGCTATTTGATTTTGCTTTCATTCGTGTACAATATTTAACATGCAAAGGCTTTTAAAATCATGGAATTAAAAAATAAAGGCATAAACACCTTTTGTACATGTTGTGCATTAGCTCTGAGCATGGAATTAGCTCTGAAGTGTGGGTATTTATTTTTTTTATATTTATTAAGAAAAAAGTTTATGAAATATTGATCTTTCATTCGTTTTTTTTCTATATATTCATTATGGCAATATACTGTTTAATTGTTCTACATTTGTGCAATTTTTTATGATAAGTAGTTTTAAATAAGCTAATTAACATTTCATAAAAGTTTCAGACTATTCGATGAATATTATATCATGCTATTCATGGAATGAAAACTTCAAACTCATATTTCTCCATGTTGAATATTTGTACATATACTGTTATTTAAAACCCTAAGGCTTTTTTGATAATTGAAGTATGGGTTTGAAATTTTTTATACATGTTCTGAAATGTATATTTTGTAAAACTGTGCATGGAATTAGCTCTAACCTGTTTAATACTTTTTCTAAAAAAATTCAAAATCAAAATTAATATTTTTTGGGAATTTTTGGAAGTTTAACTATAAAAAAAATAAGGAGCATCAACAGAAAAAACCCATGCACAGTTTTATGTAGTATATTATAAGGAACTTGGAAAAAAATGTTTGAAAGAAAAGAGACATATTTAAAAAAGTCTTAAGGATTTAAAAAATGCTTAAAAAAGCTAAAAAAATTTAAATTTAACAAAAATTTGCAAAAAATTAAATTTTTTGTATGGAATTATTAAATATTAACCTTTATAAAATATAATTTAAAACCAAATATCAAATATTAAAAATAAAAAAAATTGTGAAGATGGTAACATATCGCCTTAAAACGAAACTAATAAGCACAAAGGCAGTCCTATCCAGTCAAAAGTTTAAACTGAACCACAGCAGTAGCACGTCGAGAGTGCGAGACAGTCAGATTTTAAGTACCACCCTTACAGGTTTATTTTTAGTTACACTGGTAGCTACACTACGAAAGAAATTTTTATAGATCCCTTTAATTTCAAGTTTGGCAGAGTGGAGATGTAGGTCTTCGAAAGGTCTTTGAAGAACATGAGTGCTTTTTTTTACCAAGACCCTCATTTCCCCAAAGTCCACAATGGCATGGTACCCACTGGAAAGCAACCTTTGTCTGAATTCAACTCAGTAGCTCCCTGCAGCTCTAGTCTCGGGAACTTTGTCTTTCCAGATTATTTGACAGGGCCTGAAAGGAAGAACTTGACTCAGATAAAGTTACAGCCTTATCAGGAAGGGAGAAAGCTTCAAAAGGGCTAAATGGATAGTTTCCACTCTATCGTTTTAGTGGGTCGTATGAAAGCCACCGTGTAAGTAAAAGGAAAACAGGCCACAAAAAATGCCAGCACCAGCATGCTGGGGGCAGTCCTAAAGGGAACCATCATTATAAATATGAAGCCACTCACAAATCAAGAGGATAACGAGTATTAATGGTTTCCTATGTGATGGCAAAAAGAGCAGTTGGAGATGGAGAGGCACGAATAATTCAAATAAACAATTCTGGACTGTATTTCCTTAAAAAAATAATGATTTGAGACAATAGGTCTGTCAGGCTCGCAGCCAGAACCAGAACTGACGTTTTACGCCAAATTATTTCTTACAACCCAAATGACGGGCGTCTTGTCGCTCGCCAAATTAACAAAAAATACAAATGGTAAAGACAGCCGTAACATTCCAGCCTTGAAATGTAGATTTCAAACAATCTATACAAAATGTAAAACAAATTCAAAGAAATGATAAACATACAATATAAGGATACAATATAAGAATACAATACAAAAACGTACAATATAATATGTAAGATTAACTGATTACAATCAATTTTTTCAATGGGTAGCACACATATCTTAGAAACACTTCGTTTCAGAGTACCTGTGGCAGTTTTTACTACCACTACTCTTACCTTACTGTCTGAGCCACAAATTATATCAATAATTCTTCCTAGCTTCCATTTACTTGGTGGGATATTATCCTCTACTATAAGGACCATGTCATTTATAGCAACATTTCTTTTTTTCCATTTCCATTTCGTGCGCTGTTGAAGAAAACTCAAATAGTCCCTTTTCCGTCTTTGCCAGATATCTTGTACAATTTTTGTAGTTAACTGCCACCGAGACAGTCTGTTTATCTGAATGCTTAACATATCTGGTTCAGGAATAGTGGGCGGCCGCGGTGGCCGAGTGGTCTAGGCATCGGATCATGACTAGCATGTCATGGGTTCGATCCTAGTACCAGTAAAGATACACCGTGTAGGGGAGCGATGCACGTTAAATCTGTCGAGAGCTCAACCGTCCTCCCATTGGTGTGGTGTGGTAGTTAGGAGAGGGGGGATGCCAACAATAAGATTTTGTAATTTCCCTTATCTGTAACACTCTGTTCCCTACAAAGGATTTTAACAGCCAGGAATCAGTCTGCAACCATCCCAACACAATCGTTGAGTCTGTCCAAAGTACACGCCATCAAACTCTATTTTTATAGATGCAATCACCTCCTTCACAAGTTTTGATAATAAACTAGGTGCGCAGAGTTCCAAACGTGGAATGCTGATTCGTTTGGTTGGAGCTGTTCTATTTTTACTGCAGAGCAACCTCATCGATGACTGTTCAAATAAATTTGTTCAACGTAGACAAATAGCTGCATCAAAGGCTTTCTCAGAGGCATCTGAAAAATCATGCAGTTCCAAGGACTTGTAATTTTCAATAAGAACAAAACGTTGCACCTTTATTCCTTGAAGAGCCCTTTAGGGAAAAAACGAATTTCTTCCGGTTTCGTATTTCATTTTCTAACAAGAGCTGATCCCAATCTCTCTTGACTAACCAAAGATTTTTCAGGAATAATTTCTCAGTGACAATGACAGGGTCTAATAGACCCATTGGATCAGAGAATCGAGCAATGTGTTAGGATTGACCTCTTTATCCACTCTGAGTTGTTGGTTGGATCACTGTCTGAAAATTCGAACGTATCATGCTTTGGGTTCCAAATCAATCCGAGAGTTTCTACTTTTTCTTCGTCATGATCAAAATGATATTCCTGGGCTTCACATACGGAAGTTCTTGCAACATATCTTTACAATTTGACGACAATTTATAAAACTTTATACCAGCACAAATGAATAATTCAATTAGCTGTTTTTAAAAAATTTATTTTCCAGTTTCAATGTTGCTTACACCAGACACTAAGTCTTCGACATAGAAATCCGTCTCTAAAATTTCTGCAGCTACTGGAAACTTTTCTAGATTTTCAATTGCAATTTGCTTTAGAGCTCTAGTGGCTAAGAAGGGAGCATTTGTTTGTCCCATAAGTAACAGTGTTTATTCCGTATGTTGAAACTGGGTCATTTTTATCACTCTTCCACAGGATCTGCAGATAATCTCTTTGAGCTAGAGTGATTAAAATCATTCTATACATCTTTTAGATATCAGCCGTAATAGCAATAGGTTGTTTTCGAAATCTGATTCTGATCGAAAAAGTTCATCTTGAATTATTCCACCATTAGCTTCTAAGGAATTGAGGGACCTGCCATTAGACGTAGGACAAGAAGCATTGAAACCTACTCTGAATTTCGTACTACTTTTCTCTGGAAGATAAACACCGTGATGAGATATATAATAAGTTGTGTCAGGTTCAACATCTTCTTCAACCCTTGCGATATGGCCCAATTGTTCGTATTCTTGCATAAATTTTTGATACAACGAACATAGTTGAGGATTTCTGTAGTGTCGGTGTCAGAGGGAGGTGGATTCTGTTAGGCGTCTCCAAGCTGTCTCTTTAGATTTACGTAGTTTTGAGAGATTTTCCTTGAATAGGATATCTACAACATAACAACCCATCTCATTTCTAGAAAATGTGTTTTTAAAAATTATTTTCACAAAAAAGTCCATCTTCATTCTTTGATTCTTTCACTTCCTCAACAGCTTTCATCTCCCCAAACCGAGAAATAGATTTCTCTAAATTTACCTCATTTCTTGATAAAAAACTTTTAATTGGTTAGCTATATATATAATTGGAAGCTTTCTCGTAACTAAAACCCCAAAAACTGAGCCTTGCAGAATAACATATGCACTAATTTACAATTTTTTTATAGTGAAAAGTTCTGAAAAGTACTTTGGCTCTTAATAACATATCCACCTTACCAGGTTTGAAGAATTCCAGTAAACTGAGAATACTCTGAGGCAACTGCATGTCAGAAATATTTAATGCAACTGACGGGGGAGGGAAATCAATTATTTTTAGAATCTCCAACAATTCTAATTCCGCCTTAAAATTTTCATTTTTGTTGGAAATTGTTCCATAAACCCTAGATTTAACTGTCTGCACACTCTCGTTAATGCCCGAAATCGGAGCAGAAATTTTTTCTCCTTCTAGTTTCAACCAGGTTACGAATTCATAGGAAATCAGATTTATTTGACTGGCTGAGGCCAAAATTACTCTACATTTAAACGTTGGCGTGGCTACAGCGGACGTGATCTGAGGGGACACTTTGAAACTCATCGTGGTTTGAGCGGATACATTATTTCCCCCCCCATCTTAGAACAGATTCGATTACCGAGAGTTACAAGGATAAATACATTTTTTCCAATCAAATTTAATTATTTGTATTAAATTGTTAAGATGTGCGAATACATTTTAAACATAGCGAAATGTAATAGAAATAAAAACTTCCAGAGAAATATTTAAAATTAATAGTAAGTAACAATATAATGAAAAGTATGAACGAATTTCAGGAATTTTGTGGAAAACTGTATTTTAGAGTCAAATAAATATTACAACAGGTGCAATTGCCGTAAAATTAATTAGTTTCATTAATGTACGTAAAAATAAATACTAGAAGTAAAATATACAAGATACAAGTAAATAAAAGAAAAATAAATACAAGTAAATAAATACTAACTAACCTTTATTATAAAGGCATACATATCATTTACCATTGGATTTAGTTACAACCTAGTTACAAAACTTAAAGATTTTAGACGTTTTTCTAAATTGTTTGATGTTTCGAATTCTTTTAGGATGTTTCCAATTCTTTCATCCAATTTTACATATACTTTTTTCCTTTTTATTCCACGTCACATAATTCTCTGTATTTCAAATTAAAAGAACTTATTAGTTGAAATACTAAAAGAAGAGACACAAAAAGTGTTTTTTAATTTGAAATTCTGGGAATTAGGTGACTCTGGAATAAAAAGGAAAAAAAAAAACATATGCAAAATTGAATGAAAGAATTGAAAACATCTTAAAAGAGTTCGAAGTATAAAACAATTCTGAAAAATGTCTAAAATCTTTAAGTTTTGAAATTAGGTTGGACTAAATCCAATGGTAAAGGATATTTATGCCTTTATAATAAGGTTAGTTAGTATTTATTCACTTGTATTTCTTTTTCTTTTATCTACTTGTATCTTGTGAATTTTACTTCTAGTATTTATTTTTACTGACATGAATGAAACTAATTAATTTTATGCCAATTGCACCAGTTCGAATATTTATTTGACTCTAAAATACAGTTTTAAACAAAATTCTTGAAATTCGTTCATACCCTTCATTATATTGTTACTTACTTACTTACTTATATTGTTAATTTTTAAATATTTCTCTGAAAATTTTATTTCTATTACATTTCGCTATGTTTAAAATGTATTCGCACATCTTAACAATTTAATACAAATAATTAAATTTGATTGGCAAAAATGTATTTATCCTTGTAATTCGGTAATCGAATCTGTTCTAAATTGGGGGGGAATGTGTGTGCTCAAACCACGATGAATTTCAAAGTGTCCGCTCAAACCACGTCCGCTGTAGCCATGCAACCCATAAAATACATTCAACAGTTTAACTTGAATTAATTACTAATGATTTAGGCTGAAATGGAATAGGAGAATTTTTATTTTGTTTCATTAGAGAATTAGAACTTTTAAGAACCATACTTCTTTTATTAACAAACTTAAGAAATTCATCTAATTTTGGAATATCGGTAGATTTTAAGGATGATTTAAATATATGTAATTTCCTGGTTTCCTTATCTAACTTAGACAACAACATGTTCACTAATATATAATCCGAAAATTCGTTTCTGGTGAATATTAAACCTTTTAACGATCTTACGTTCTTTTTTACATTGTTTACGGAATAATGCAATTTTCGGGCAGCTTCATGCTGAATCATTTCCTGATTTATAATTGCTTGTAAATGCATATCAAAAACTTCTCTTCTGTTTTCATATTTTTGCGTTAAAGTTTCAAGCAACGCTTCAAATGTGTCATCGCTGAATTTGTTTTGCTTTGCATGACGTTTAGCGAAGCGTAAATAAAACAGTTTCTGCGAATTTTTTAGCTTTTCATTATTTGAAACTAAATTATCAAATTGATCCTTAAAACCAACTGATCAATCCCCTTATCAATTGATCCTCCAATCTTTTTACAAACCGTTAAATTGCGGTAAAGGAATTTCTGTTAATTTTATACTAGTTTGTCTACTTTCGTTTTCGGACAGAACATTATTCTCTTTTGAAATAAATTCTGACATTGAAACATTTTTTGCATTATCAAGTTCAGAGGGTAAGAAATGAAATATTACCTCTATTTTACCAAGATGATCTTCTAGTTGCTCCAACTCACTGTCAGCCTCTGTCAAATCAATATCCGCTGGACTGTAATAGTCCTTTCTGAAGCACTCAATTTTATCCCTCAGAGCTGAGATATTATTTAATTGTAATTTAAGTTCTAAAGATAAAGGAGACTGTTCACTCAGAGTTCCACTTTTTTCACTTTCACTTTCAAAGCGCCTCCTAATCTATTCAAACTTGTAAATTCCATCCTGTTAAACTTTTCTGGCTCGAAATTAATAAACTAATTACTTTCGTTCCAACCAAATCATGGAGAGGCATGAATAAATTGAACTAAATAAACAATTATGGACTGCATTTCCTTAAAACCTTTAATGATTCGAGACTGTTGATCTGCTACGCTCGCAGCCTTAACTAAAACTGACGTCTTACACCAAATTACGGGCCAAATTATTTACCAAATTACTGATGTTTTACCAACCCAAATGACGGGCGCCTTGGCACTCTCGCCAAATTAACAAAAATTACAAATGGTAAAGGCGACCTGAACAGGGAAAAGGTCATTTTTCCTGACATTCATTATCAAGTCTAAGCTAAACTCGAAGACCATAAACTCCAGTGGATTTATGTGAGATAATAGTTCATAGGTATTGTTGTTAATGGCATTATATTGGGCGTTCTATCGGACACATTGAAAGGAGCCTTCTGAGTCTTTAGATTGCATGATCTGTCAAAATCGTAATCACTCGAGAAGGAAATATCTGGGAGTCTAGTAAGTCTATTATACAGGATAGCTGCGTTCCTCCGAACCAGGTTAGTCATTGGCTGTAGGTCACAAAGTAAATGAATAGCAAGTGCAGGAGTACTTTTAACACCTCCAGTGGTCAAGCGTAGAGCCCGGTTTTGTAAAAAAAATTAAGCATTCCGAAGACTCTATCTAAGGCAGAGATCAGCAGCACTTCACTGCAATAATTAAAACAGGCTGGATAAAAGCCTTATAAATAATGTTGAAAGGGGCTTTGCCACGATATACATTTAGTGATATGCAATGAAGCAATATATACATATATATTGGTCATTTGAGGTTTTGTATCGTTACTTATATTTAGGTTTGTTTTTCTTGGTTATTTGTTTTGTAGGGTATTCTCTATGTTCATATTTATTCCTTGAGTTGTACCACATTTCAAAGAATTAACAATTGTGGAAATATCGCCTAATTTAATATTTTTAAAGGACATCTTAATATACACAAAATTAATCACTTTGAAAATTTATAGACTGGGAAAGGTTGTAATCGAAATTTCCCCATCAAACTCTAAATAAAGTAATTTGAGAGCCAAAATAAACAAAAGAAAGTTAAATTAAATTTTGCTATACCTCGGGTTGGGGAGCAGTCCATAAAATTAAATCTAGTTTTACTGTTGAAGCACTATATGAATCGAAAAAAGTCATGCAGCAAGTTTTTACACAGTAGCGTTCATTGAAGCAAAATATTAATACGTCTTAATTTTTTTCTCTTGTCTAGAGGAGATTTTTCTTAAGAGAAAGGAGAGTTCATGAGAAAGGTCGAGCCCCCAAAATATTGGAAAATGGCTACAACCTTAATATGATTTAAATATTATATTAAACCATAGGTTCCGAACTCTTTTTTTGAACTGGTGCCCTCTTTTCTAGTAAATATTTCGATACCGCCCCTCCCATCCTAGAGAGATAATAGTGTATATAATATAAATGATGAAAACACAAGAGTTAATTTCTTAAAAATATTCTATTACTAATTAAATACATTTTTTAATTTAATTTTTTTATAAAGCCCTAATTTTTTTACTTGCGAATCCGAAATAGCTATTGCCACAAATATATTTAATTGCGTAATATTATGTATTTTAGTCATAGATAGGATATTGTTGGAATTGAAACGCTACTGAATTCCTTCTGCATTTAAAAGAGTGGAATAAAAGTTTTAGCTTACCTGTCATAAAGAAAGGCAGGGGTTTTGATGATACGAAGTAATTCATAATAAACTTTTGCTTTCAAAATAAATATAAATTGACAGTTTCAGCCTGTTAAAATTACATGTTAATTCCTGGTTAGCATATTTAATTATATTTCTTGGATAATATACGTAATGAAGTGCAGTGGACGAAACATTTTTCCTACTGCTCACAGACAAAGACAACACGAGCACTACAGAAATTAAAATGTACTATATCATTCAATTTAATGTATGTCTGAATCTAACGTAATCTTTTTTTTTAAAGTTTTCGTCTACTTCTCGAACTACCGAAATAAGTGAGTTTTCGTACATGTGATATAGAAATGATTAAAATACATAAATCATCATAATAAACAGTATTAAAGTTTACTTTTGTTAGTGCATAATCAGCGTCTTTTTTTAGTCTTTTTTAGACTATATTTGGTTAATCTGCCGAAGCCCCTCCATGCCATCTCAACGCCCCCTAATTTTCTTTGGGTCTTTTACTGCCCCCCTGAAAGCCTCAAACGCCCACAGGGGTACGTTTTCGCCTACGTTGAGAACCTATATGTTAAACAATGATTTACTGAACAATAAAGGATGATATATTTAAAGATATATTAAACATCAAAGGAGACCGTCTTTCTCCTACATCTAGTTTTTAGCATATCTAGGCGTCCGTTTGTCAGGGGTACTCAACCTTTTTTCCTGCTGGGCCGCATACATATGCCAACCATTTCACACGAGCCGCATACATATGTTAGCTGTTTCACAAGGGCTGCGACATGAGATTAAAGGGGATTAAAGGATTAAGACCAAGATAACATTGAAAAGACATGGAAAATTGATCAAAATATTATAGCTCCTGCTTTGCTTTTATTAATTATTATTATTTTATGTTTTTTTAAAAGCTTTTATTTAACTTACAATGTATGTATGTATGTATGTATGTATGTATGTATGTAATTTGTTCGGGTGGAATCTTGCAACTCAATTTTGAAGCTGATATCTTCCTCCCATTGAGCTGAAATTTTGTATACACGTTTAGTTTGGATGACAATGCATGTTTTGACCATTTATATTCCGATATTGCAATTAATTAAAAAGATATTAATTAAAAACGTTTAACTAGTTTTGGGCGCCAACTTGGATATATCTGCATTGTTGTAATAATTTTATTGTTACAACAATGACAAAAGTTGGCGTCGAAAATCGGTTTTCAGCCAAACTGGAATTTCATAACGTTGCGCTATTGACAGTATTAATTAACTTTGTCTAAAAAATAATTACATTTCTACAACGTAAAAACAATCTAATTTCTACAACGTATGCAATTTTTTTACAAATTTCTATCTATTTCCTTGGATTTAAATTCAAAACAAAAAAGTAGAGCTATTTTTCAAGTAGATTGGTACATTGTATACCTTTCTCAACGCTGCCAAGTTAAACTGAGATGGAGTATTGAAGAAATTCTTTAAATAATTTATCTAACTTTAATCTATGAAACTCAAGACAAAAAATAATTACAGAATCGGAAAGATCATTTTTTTAATGTATCTTACCCATCAAAAAGGAATCCGCTAGGAAAACAATAAGAGAAAAATATTATCTAGAAATGCAATATATTTTCGATTAAAAAAAATTTTTACAATAAAATGAAGTATTTTTTTAAAGAAATTTTCTAATTTAAGCCTACGAGTAATTTAAATATACCTCATTTTATCACCAGTAATCTAAACACACACTTACGACATGTGTCCTTAAATTTAATTACAAATAGAATCTATTAATTTTATTTGAATTTAATTATTGATTTTTTCAAAATCAAGTTTCTAAAGATGATCTGAGCAATTAAAAAAAAATAGATTCTTACGTAAAAGATATTCAATGTCCAGCAAAAAATTATCATTATTTGATAAAACTTTCTTTTTTGATTACAAAATGCGTTTTTAGTCTTAAGCATTTTATTGATTAATACAAATATTTAAATGCCTTTTGAAGTTTTTAATAAACAATTAAAATTTTCTTCTAATATGTTAGAGAAATACATCCCTTATCTTCAAAATATTTCAAATAAATAATATATTCTTTAAATTTTTCAAAAATAGTCAAAATTTTAATTAAACATTTAATAACTTTGTCATTTATGAAGATAATCTCACTAAACCTTTTTTTTTTCGTGTGTAGAACAATGTTAGCCAAAATCTGCATGAAGATTGAAAAAATTGCTTAAAAATTACGGATTTAAAAAAATTGTGTTTTTAGTCTAATACCATTTTGCGAGAATTCATTCAGCTAAACCAGGGATGGCGAACCAGTGTTCAATGAGTTGAACAGGCTGAGAAACCTGTCCAGCGATAACTAAAAAGTAAAAAATAAATTAAATGTAAAAAAAACTTTTTTAAGAACAAGCTTTTATTTAAACGCGCTAAAAAGAATAAAATAAACTTTTCCTTCAAAACTTTTTTTACTATCAACTTATAACGTCATTACACAATTTATATGATATAAAAGCTTGTCGCGAGATTTACCTGTGTAGATAAACAATTAAAATAAATAACTTGACCTGATTGATTTTGGTTTTTAAAAATTCAAACTAAGTAAATATGAGTACTTAAATATTGCGACAAGCTTTTATATCATATAAATTGTGTAATGACGTTATAAGTTGATAGTAAAAAAAGTTTTGAAGGAAAAGTTTATTTTATTCTTTTTAGCGCGTTTAAATAAAAGCTTGTTCTTAAAAAAGTTTTTTTTACATTTAATTTATTTAAATTTTTGTCACTAACACTAAATTAAAAGAATTTAAGAGAAATACTTCTTCACAATATTTGCAACAGTAAACGGTTTCATATGCTTACCAATAATGTAACAAATTTCTTAGTAGGATGTCTTTGTTACTACAGTGAGTTTACCACTGACAAAACACTTTGTTGCAGTACCAACAATTATTCAATAAAACCTATTTATCATATCTTGAAAAGAGGAAAAGTGTCCTTGAATGATTCCTGTTTATTGGTATTTTTTTTAAATACAGCACTTTCGTGACAAATCAAACACAAGTACCGATTCATGTTTGTTTTTCATTACAAAACAGTCAACCTTCAAATCGGTCAAATATTTTTCGCTTGCAAGGTATGGAAAATTGTTGAAAATTAGCTCCACCCATAAAATTGTCGCTACTCCCCCCTGTTGTACGTTATCACTAACCTTAACCTCTACAAATAGAAAAAGAATATCAATTAAGCAACACGACAGTAAAAAAAGAAAATTTGACATACTTGATTTCTTGTCAAAGAATTTCCCACTAAATTTTTATACATTGTCTTAAACAAAATAATTTCTTAGAGCAATAGATCATAACCGGGCCACTCAAAAAGGCTCGGTGGGTCGCAGGTTGAGTATCACTGGTATAAGTGATTTCCCGACTAGTGCTTTGTTGGGCCCTAATGGCGAGGTGTGACATTAGTGTGGGTTGCTCCACTCGACGTAACAGGGAGATTGAAATGTAACAGCATAGATATCCAACCCCTCATATATATATGTAAATGAGTAATACCTGTGTATTTACATTTTTGCCTTACACTTAACACAAGATCTTCAAAAAGAATACTTAATTTTTTGTATGAATTGTAGAGTTCATTTTTGTTTGTGATTTTATATGGGGAATACTATGCAAGTTTTTCACTTAAAGGAAATAAATAATACTATTGAAATTATATTGACTCAGAAGCACAATATATTAGTGAAATGTTTATAACTATGCAATTTTCAAAACAATGAAAACCTTTTTCAGAGGAATATATATTGGCAAAAACACTAACAAGATCATAAAATTTCATGAAGATATTTTAATATTACAATTTCTTCTGCCCAATGAAAAAAATCTGGTAAAAGAGACGCTAGCAGTAAAGCAAGAATCCTTAAACTGTTAAGAAATTAAAACGTTATCCCTCTCATCTATGAGCCATTTATGAATTCGTAAGACATATGATCATATATATTGAAGTTTTACTTTCTTTCTAAAACTTGTTTTCTATTAGTGCATTCATTTGAATGCTATAAAAGCACAAAAAGAATACAAAAACAATTATTTTTCAGGAATATTCTAAACATTTCTTCAAAATCCGAAAATCTCTGAAATAAATTAATAAAATAGACACACAATTTTTTTCAGAAATCGTAAAAAAGGAAAGTATAACCCCAGAAGATAATCACCATAATTACTTTTCTTTTTCATTCTTTCGAATACATTTCACAACAACTCAATCGATATGCAAGACCAGATTTGTCCAAATAAGAGGAGTTTATGTAAATTTAAAGTTCATGAATATTCTCAAAACAGTCGGTAGACTTATGTCAAATCCTCTGATACGATTGGTCAATCACAGAAATATTATCAAAGAGACCAAGGACTCTTAAGCTTCTTACTCTTTTCTTCAAGTCTTAATACATTTTGCCTTCATATGATTACGCTGTTCTAACAAAGCTAATACCTCTCCAGTGATGAGAACAAATGTTTGAATAACGAACTGTAAATGACGTCATGAGACTTTGACAATCGAATGTTTGATATTACTAACTGATATCATGAGTATCTGCCGAATGTTTTAAATTACACAGGCTTGCGATGGAAAAAATACAAAGGAAGTAATGGCTTAGCTTTATGGATTTTTTTGTGCTGATTTCAGAACTACTGATGAAATATTCCTATATCATGTTACATTTTCTTCAGAAATTAAATTGTAATTAAATTTTCATGAGTGTTTACCAAAAACTTTTTTCAGCTATCTATTTCTTCCCTTCCTGGCTGGCCTTAATTCTACGTGATGAAACATACAGAATACCACTCTGTGACACTTTTCCATCGCAACCTCTCTATACCAATAGTTTCGTCACAAGTTCAAGGCTCCGATACTGAATATAAGCTCTTCAAAGTCGATTCATCTCAGTCCTTCTATCAGGATGAACTTAATGATCTGGCGGCAAATCTAGGACTTACGAAAAAAGTAGTTGAATTGTTGAGCTCCAGATTGAAAGAAAAAACTTATTGATGAAAGAAACCTCCTTTTATTGGAACAGGAATTTAGAAAAAAAAATTAAGTACGCTTTGAGGAAGACGAGAAACTGGTCTAATGTTCAGATTCTTCCTAATTGATAAGCAAATTTAATATCAAGTACGATAAAAATAAATGGAGGTAACATAGTTCCTAAATTCATCAAAACGGAGCCCTAAGACTGTATTTTTTCATCATGGAAACTAGTATTTAACTGTACCAGTTGGACATTTAGGACCTTTTAAAGAACACAAAGAAAAACTCTGATTCACGTCCTCTACAAAATAAAATATGCCGGACACGGTTGGACCATTTGCGATGATTTCAAAGATACCTTCATGATTCTTGGCCAACAAGGCAAATGTATAAATTTTCTAAGTTTCCTTTTTGAAAACACACAGTTATGATAATACTCAACACTGGTTCAAAACAGGATGATCGAAAAGTAAACTTAAACCAGGCACCAAGAATGTGACTCTGAACATCTTAGTCACCGAATAATGTATTGTTAATCTCTCTATATTAGAGGCAATTATTAGGCAGTTTGTCAAAGCTATTCCAGAAGACAGTGCTTGTTTCAAATACCTTTGCAAAAGGTTTTCAGGTTTTCTAATGGAGAGATTGTTGTTGGTCCAGATGTCCACAAGCTTATGAAGGATAAAGAATTTGAAACTTCCAAACGAAGGAAATAGAAGTTTGAGTTGGTTGGATAAAAGTACGTTTCCTTCACTCACCTGTAGACTCCCCCCTCCCCGAAAATTTAGGGTAATCCAGCTAAGAACAGGGTGAAAGATTCCACCAAGACATCAATTATATGGAGCACAAATACCAAAGAATCTAAGATAAAAGCATACTCAATGACTACTGTTGGATTTAACACGAGATGGGTCCGAGATTAAACATAAAGAAACAGCGTCAGAAAGAAGTTCCAAAGGAAAAAAATAGTACGCTTTTAAATAGAAACTATGTTTTGTTTTGTTTTTTGCGGAGTCGAAAATTTATTTTAAGATTCTTGTACACAGGTATAATATTTGCTCCTTTTGGTCAATCATGTACTTTATATAATTAACAATAAAAGCTAATTAAAATATAATATGTTAGGGATTTTTTTCTAGGTATTGTACCATGATTGGATATAGAGGAAACTTCCTGTTTTTTCCTCATTCAGAAGCATTTCGGAAGATCTAGCGACAGTGGTTTTCATCCTTTTACTAAAAATCAATTTGCCTTATCAAGATTCGACATTTACATTGATTTAACTGGATAAAAACTACTGTTGATAGATGATATATGCTAAATTTCTCGAGAAAATTCCTCCTCAAAAAAGATTTTAGCAAAGATATCGATATCGAGTGTCCAAAAAATCCTGAACTGATGAGAAAAAGGGTAGACATTTTCGAAGTCAGCAAACCAAGTTACATAAAAATCACCGAAAATTTATTTTTTATTTATCAAAAACCTTAATTTTACAGGCCTGTGTTATTAAAATAAAAACTGTTTGAAAGATTCTAAGGCATTTTTGAAGATATTTTGCTCTTTAAATATCTGTAACAGTTGATTTTCATATACGAGTATTTCGTAGTTATGTAGCTGTGTAAATTTTTCTTTTGTGAGCTAGAAAGTGTACAATTGTGTTTATTTATTTTTGTAAAAGCATAACAATTCAAGAAATATAAATGTATTTCTTATGGCTTACACCTATAAGGAAAGTTTGGATTTTTAAGCAATTTTTACAACAGGGCAACTGGTTGTGACTTTAAAACTATCTTAGAAAATAAGAACATCCACAGAAAGCTTTTATCTCGGACTTCCATGCATTAAGTTTTAGTATTTTCAGATTATAAAATCAATATACAACATCCCTTCTTTTTTAAAAAAAAGAGAAATTATTAGAATTGTTTCAATTTTGTTTTCAATGAACCCTTAAATCGTATGAATGAAAAATTTAATCGTACTCTAAATTCACTAAAAAAAAATGTTCTAATGCTTGTATTTTGACTTATTTGTTTTGCTATTTTTAAAAAAGTTCTCACAAGGACTTTTCTTGAATGAATAATTGTAGTTTCTAAATAATTTTTTTCGATTAGTGCCAAGCATACACTTATTCCTTAAAGATT
Organism: Trichonephila clavata; assembly: GCA_019973975.1. Taxonomy (NCBI): domain Eukaryota; kingdom Metazoa; phylum Arthropoda; class Arachnida; order Araneae; family Nephilidae; genus Trichonephila; species Trichonephila clavata. Next base: position 67,497 of record BMAO01022313.1, on the reverse strand, counting down.
TTTTTTGAGACTCTGGGTAGACTCCTTGTGTGCCAACAAGTATAACACAAGGCTTACAAACGTAAGTCAATACTCAATCAATATTGGTAGGAAGTCTTAAGTACAGGGATACAAGGACAAATGGGAATCAAAAGGTAAAAGAAACAAGAATGGATGCAAATACAATAAACACAGAACAAAATACAAGATTGCTGGCATGCAAAAACGGAGACGTTCATTAATTAAAATTATACAAGGGTGAAGGTTTGGAAGCACATTGTGATCAGAATGATATTTTCAAAGTACAAATGCATAAATTCCTTAAAGATTAAATGAGGAAAACCTAACCTAAGAAATATCATCATAAGGTTTAAGATTATATACCAAGGCGCGCATGAAAAGAAATTTTGAACAACAACGTCTTTGACGTATCAATACTCTATAATGTATTTACGAATTGGAAAAATGTTACGAATGGCACTTTCTTAAATATAAGCAACTTTATAACGTGTATTGTTGAAAGTCCCTCAATTCATAGACTTCGAACGATTTCAAAGCTCACTCTTTTTCAGTTTGTCTGCTACTTTTCATATTTTGAATGTACTCTACAACGTGAAAAGCGATGCATCAAGTAAAATTTATACGCATGGGACGTAGTTTTCTACATATGTACATATTGTTGCAGAGATCGGGGTTCGAGGATTTAATGCAATCTGTCACAAAGAGCTTCAGGAGTGATGGAAATTTTTTGTCCAAAAACAATCCTTGAAATACAGCAGCTAGATTCGCAGAATAAATCTCAGAGGCCTTCACACCTTCTACGGCGTTCAGACACAGCTATTAGTGCAGGGCTTCTCAAACTTTTAATATTTGCGACCTAATATTCAATCATAATTTTCATTGCGCTTCCCTCCATACAATAACATTGTACTGAATTTAATAATTCTGTACTTGACGCTAAAGCTACAATACGAATTTAACTTCTTAAATGCCACCGGCGGCGTCTTGCTCAGCCACAGCATTAATTACCCTGACGTATATATACGTCTCGTTCAGACAAAGCAATAATTGCCTCGGACGTATATATACATCTTTCCGAAGTACGTGAACTGCTATTCATAAAATTATCCCGAAGGCTTTGGAATACATTTAAAAGACTTAGAGAGTATTTTCGAAGGATTTTCACTTATTTCAGAGGATTTGCGTATTTATTCCTTCCCCTTCAATACATCCCATACACATGCATACGTGGAAAACGGTGGCATTGGGGAGAGAATTGCGTAACTTTTAATCAGTAGATAAGGGATTTATAATAAATAGTACAAATTATTTAAATAAGTGTTGATTTTTGTGTACAGTTTTATATATGACAAGACATGGGTTCAGTGGAAATTATTAAAATTGTTCTTATTTTTTTTTCAAATTAATTATAAAATACATCATGCAGTACCCATACTTTTATAAGTGAAAACATCAGTGTAATACACTTATAAAATTATTTACAATAAAATTGTATTTTATTTTTATTATGTCAGAAAGTTTTAGTTTGTTTACTTTCAGTAAACTAATAATTTCTTAAAATAATTTTTTGTTTTCGGCTTTTCAATATGCTCGAGAGTTAGCCCTTCCTTGTAGAGTTATCACCCCCCCCCAAGGAGCTGCACCCCACAGTTTGAGAAACGCTGTATTAGTGTCTAAAATACATGTATGTAAAAGATTATTTACAAGCATTCATTCGTCTTACTCAACAGCCGAAGTAATAACTAATCGCTAGTCGATTCTTCATGGTCAAATCAATACTACTCTTCAACGGTCAAAAGAAGATTAACTCAGTTTTGGTCAATTACTCTTTATTTATAGTCCTCACGGAGTTTTCTCTAAAATGCCGTTTGCGTGGGTTTCATATATTCGGATATTAAAAGATTTCTTCACTAATTTCCAGAAAAACCCATACGGTTCATTGAACTCGTCAAAAATGGTCCCCAAGTTGCCAACATCATCGCCAAAAATCATGCCAACTTGACTCCATCACTAAGATTTCGTCAAGTTTCCATTGAATCAACTTTATAATAAACGGTTACTTGCAAATATTACAATTTTAACGTAAAATGAATGCATCAGAGTAGTATAAACGCATTACACCTCCAGATATAAATTATTTACTCTATTTTAAATATTCTGTGCACAAAATTCGTAACAATACTTTACGATAGAATATGCGATGAGTTATTTTTTCTCAGCCAATGACTGCCACGCAGGAGCTTCAGTGCATTGCAGTGGAGCGTACAGATGGTGTATAAAACAAAGGATATACCATCGTTATTATGCATAACTCTCGTGAACCGCACGAATGGCTGGCTCACTGACGCATTCACGATCAGTATGAGAAAATCTCTCCATCTGAGAGGACGTGCAATCGGACAAAAAGAAGCAGGATAGTAAATCTCTCGACATTTGGGTCCCAGTGATGCTACTATTAGACTATGTCGGCTAGAATGATGGAACACATAGGCTTACAGAGCGCGATATAGATAGCAGTTTTTGAAAGAGTGAACAGAACGCGTGTACAGAGGAATTGTTCGATGCACGTTCCACACGAACAATACAACTTTGTAACACCCTCCATCCATCCTGTGACCCGGCTAAAGGTGTAGGAGGAAGTGAAGAACAATTCGACATAATAATTTCTAATTATTTATTCAGTACTTTAATTAACTCAAAAACAATTCAATGAATCAGATTAAATAAGATGTTTCCGATTAGCCAGCAGAGGTAAGGAGACGAGAGTCACGTTTTGTGGAGAATACTTCTAATAAATGTGTGATCCACTTTTTATTAATAAATCTTCTACCTTAATATTGCTTATTGCCACTTTAACCTCTTTAATAATTTAAATATCAAAACGCATTGTAAATATGACTAATACTTGAACTGTGGATAGTTTTCTCATCTTCTAATGCGTAATCCTTCAATCTCTCGGTAACTTCTATTGGATAGTAGTATTTTCCACTATCTAATATCTATCTCTTTATAATTATAACTTTCTATTTCTCTTCTCTCACACTGACTTACTAACACTCTTTCCGTATATCTCTCCAACTTATATTTCACTTTTTCTCGCTTTAACGAACCTTTTTTATAAAGCACACCTGAACTATATATAATAAACTTAATCTGCATATCATGGTTTCTTCTTCAGAAAAGGGTTGTTGATTTTTATAGCTCAAAGATTTCCCCAGAGGTTAGTTGAAGGACACGTATAGATCTGTCACAGTTTATAGCTGGAACACATGTGACTATAATGACTGTCAGTAGACGATTCCGGTAATGGAGATTGAGGTCATGGAAGCCATTATGTCAACTACAAGGGCTGCTTTTATCGATGAGTAGCGTTTCGAATTGAGCTTTGATAACCAGCGATTTTCGTGCTTGGAAAAGTGTAGGCAGCGGTGGGATAATCATTCGATATTGTCATCCTCCACACAATCTGTCAACTAAGAGTTATAGTATAAAGTATGAATTCATTTGATAACTGGACACTTTTGGTTATCCTTTGTGACACTCTTGCAGCATCGTAATGTGTTGAAACTTTGTAACTCGTATTGCTGACCTTCGTTTCAAGCCCTATTGGGTGAGTGAGTGAATATTAACGTCGCACTATTCAGCTATACTTGATAGGTTTCTTGGCAACGGACCTCGTAATTTTGAACCATGGTCAAACGACAAGAACGACACCTGAACTGCCATCCTCCTCCTAATTTCCACATCACACTAATGGGAGGACGTTTGAGCCTCGGCATGTTTAACGTGCCGACTCTGCATGGCTAGCCTTCAGTGGTACGAGGCTCGAATTCATGACATGAGTTCTTTACCGTGACCACTAGGCTACTGTGGCCTCCAAACCCTCTTGGACAAATATGCGGATACAGTAAAGCTTGTCCACATACTGAACACCACTCTGCTGCTTAACTTTGTAGTTCTCCATCACTTCCCTAGTCGGTGTGATTATTAGTTCTCTTCCCTATTGAGTATGTTTGAGCTTTGGAGGTTAGCGTTTATGACTCTGAATGAATTGTGTCGAACTAATACCATAATCAAAACAATTGATGTATTTTTCATCCGGTGAGCGAGTGAGTGTATATTAACGTCGCACTGTTCAGCTATACACGAGGGCTTTTGGCAACGGACCTCGTAATTTTGAACCATTGTCGTCAGGACAACAACTAAGCTGGTTACCCTAGCTTCTAATTACCACACCATACTAACGGGTTTATATTGGGTAGATTATCAGGATTTAGAAATATATATTTCCTTCCTTTTCTTTTTCGTTTTCCATACTTTTTATATAAGGAACTTGGGCGACTTGTTCTTCTTGAAATTGCGCTATATTAGTTATTAATAATATTTATTATTCAAATTGCACTGTTGAAAGTTAGTTCAACGTATCGTGTAATATATCTGAAACTAGTTATTGTTAAGATTTCCATCTATCACTCTTCTCAACTACATCACTTGTGAGGTTAGTATGAATTATTTAGATAAAAAATTACTTATAATATCTTCAAATCCAGACTATTGCATTTATTTTATTTCAATGAGATCTTAAAAGGGTATTGAAGAAGAAATGAATCGATCCGAGTGCTTAAATTAGAATATGTTTCAAATATAATTAACTATACATATATGAAATACTGCAAATAATCTGTAACATACGAGATCTATATATATATATTCTCAGCCCCGGCTAGAGGTGTGAGAAGAAGTGACGGAAGACTCGCCATAATACTTTTCAACTATTTATTCAGCACACTAATTATTAACAGACACAATTCTAGTATTCAAACAAGAAGAGGTTCTCCAATTAATAGCAATAGGGAATTTAACTACGAGAGACGCGAGTTATGAGAAGACTTCTATTATATATATAAATTGATCCTCCGTTGGGTGGATCAATCCACTACTTTAATATTTGAGTTACAATTTATCTATGGTGACCAATCGTCACTTAAACATTTTCAACTATTTAATGCCCGAAATGCGCTATCAATATATATAAATAACTGATCGGTAGCTATATTTTTTTATCTTCAGCTTCTCTATATTTCAATCTCCATGTAACTCCGTCTATCCCTCTATTCATCATACTAGCTGGAAAACCTATACTATATGTAATTGATCTAATTTGCATATCCCGATTTCTTCTTCCAGAAGGGGTGGTTGTGATTGATAGCCGAAAGATTTCCCAAGAGGATTAGTTGAAGGACGCGTGTAGATCGGTCACAAATTTAAACTGGCCATAAAATTGCTTTGAAATATGGAAAATGAATTCAAACATAATTTTTTTCCTTATCTATCTTCTTCCTATTACAATCCAAAAGGAACAAAAATCCAAAAGAAACAATGCAAAAGAGTTATTTGAGGTGGAGTAGTAATAATTCTGAGCGAGGATCACGTGACGAGTACGATACCTGAGCCAAAAAACCTCACTCTCCTCATTTCGCAATCAATTAACTTGAGGACTTTTAACTACAATAAATTTAGCTTACATCCACCTCAAGATACGGCACTTCTTCAGAGGTTTCGGAACTCAATAGAAACAGACTCGAACACTAAGTCTTGATAGTGATTTCTCAACCATCACGGCAATTATTCGTTTTTTAACATTGGCTCATCGTGTCTTTTTGCTTATGTTTTTGATTGGAGGGATGGGTCTGGTGCTTCAATAATACATTTTTCAACATTTGTCTTCAATCTTGTCAAGTATTACTCTAAATCTCCTAGGTTAGTAATGTGTTTCACCATACTCCATAATTTGTGATAAATAACAGGTATGTTTTTCTAATGTCAACATTGCCGATATTCGTTTCCACTGAACTTTAAAATCTCGTTATTGCCCCTATTCCGATCAGTTCCTCTTATAATATGACATTTTTTTCTAGTGTGACCCGTATGAATTTGTTGCCTACAGTGGTAATTGCCATACAGTCAAAGCATTCTTAAACCTACTTTGAAGATCTGAATAAAGGGCATTTAAATGTTAAGGGTATTTAAATGTTAAAGGGTATTAAAACATCCTTTTCTTGGCAGATTGTCTGTAGCTAATTGAGAAACTGGGAACACTTGTGACGTCCAATATTATACTCCTTAGCTTAATTATGGCAAGAATTGATGGTCCTCGTTTTAATAAAATTATGTTGTCACCATGCAGCTGAAAATTAACCTTATTAAGTAAATAAATCTGTTAAGGGGGTCTGGTCTGGCACGTCCATAGGAGCCCATGTTAAATTGCGTAAGTTTATGTACTTTTTTCTCAGAAACTACTTACTTCTAATGGATAAAATTTTTACGGTAGGTTATGTATGCTATCAATAAAACTTTAACGTAGGGTTTTGTCTTTTTGTTAAAAATTAAAGTAATTATGAATATTTTTAAAAGTGTCCAATTTTTTTCTCTTAAATTTAGTTTAAAAAAGCCTTATCTAAAAAAGTTTGCTATATATATTTAATTCCCTCCATTAAAATGTGTAAACATGTTAAAAGTATGCTCACTGAAAATTTAAGATTTATATAGTAGTTTTTGAGAAAAGTGAAAAATATTACATTTTGAGAAAACAGGCTTTAAAGTAAAAATTTCTAATTTTGGAGCATTTACTTTTTTTAGTACTTTCCAGAAGCATATAAAGCATTTTCTTTACCCTCTGCTCCTGCAAAAGACTCTTCTAACTTTCTTGTTTTCCCATTATTTTTAACAATTTAGCCTTTTTTTAGATTTCAAGATGCTTAGTTGAGCTACACGGATCCTACATGTATCTAATTTTTTGAAGCATGCCGCACAGTTATAACTTGGTTCAGTATTACAATGTTTTAAGATCATCAATTTTTTTACATGACTCGTATTGAAATTCTCAGTAGCCTTATTTACCCCTAATTTTAGAGTTCTTAACTCTACAAATGTAAATTTTGGAATCACTGACCACATGATGTTACTAACTGACTCATTTGGGCTCTGAGTCTTTCTATGTTAACATTTTCTTAATAACATAGGATCACCTAGATCTCTAAAAATTGGCTTCATTTAATTTATTATGGTATATAGCACGTGTATGTGCTTATGATCATGGTGTCTTTGTTACATTCAGCTTTTGCCGTTTGAAACTAGCACAATAAATTTTTACCCTCAGGACACAGTCCATGTTGAGAACTGTCGTTTGAAGACAGAAGATGAAAATAAACAACCCAAAGCGCATTTTTCATACTGTGTAGGTAAAATATCGGTGAGTCAGTTACTACTACGTAGGCTTTTTCCATCACTTTCTTTTTCTCTGTTTTTGCTTATAAGATCCAAAAGACGTGTACCCATACACATTTGGATATGCCCAATACACTATTAATTTTCCACTTAAACATCATACTTATTTGAGCTCATCAGAAACTTATGCAAGAGATTAAGTGTAAGAAACTTATACAGGTGATCCTAGCAGAGCTCATTCGATGCGCGACAAGGTATAGCTTCGTTAAAAAAAAATACTTCTAATTATCGTATTTCCTCATGTCATGTATAATTTTAAGCAGAAATATTTGAACTTTTAAAAAATATAAAAAAGTGAAAATCTATGAATTTTCAAAAATTCATGTGCCGGTCTCCCTTAAATTGGTAAAATCTGGTTTCCCTTTGAATAAATTTTCTTGAAAATTTGTTACGATCTGGTTTAATGAGAGCCACTATTGTAGACCCCCATTTACACCTCAGGGATCCCAGATTATTTTTTCGTTGATGTGGACCCCTTGCAGGTCGTCATAGACCTCTAGGGGTCTATGTAGATCACTTTGGGAATCACTATTTTAAACGAGCCTCAACGCAATGTATGAGCACACCTCCGGATCAAGATTGACAATTTGCCTTCCGAGTGTTAAATCAGGATGTAGAAAAAATAATAACGATTAATTATCCGTGAGGTTCAGAACTGCCACATTACAAAATAATACTTACGTTTATGCTTTGTGTATGTTTTATAAAATCTTTCTTAAAGTCAGCGTTTCTCAAACTGTGGGGTTCACCCCCTTGAGAGGGAGGCGTGATAACCCTAAAAAAGGGGCGCGAGCACACCGAAAATAAAAGATTTTTTAAAAAATAACTGGAATGAAGTAAAACAAAATACTCTTTCTGACATGATAAAAAAATATACATTTACACTGATGTAATTTTTTTTATCATCTGGCGATATTACGTCATCGAAAATGAAAGCTTTAATCCTTGATCTTAAAACCAAATAAAAAACACCTTGCTTGAATTACTGTAATCCCACGAGATGAGATATTTTTTTACTACGTTTCTTTTTAAAGCTAAAATGCGACTCTTTCTGAGAAAAAAACATAACTCAAATCCAGAATCAAAACATTGTAGAAAGATAAGAAATTCATCACTCTATTACTATTGAAATACTGTACATTAGCTGTAAGAAAAAAAAAGAAGTCTTAATTCACTTTTCACTCCTAATCAAGCAAGGAAAGAACCTGCTGAAATAATGCATATTTACTCATGATAGCGAAAGTTAGTTTGAGAAAAGCGAAGAACCATGAAACGAAATTAGTGTTGCCAGATCATGCGATTTTTCGCGAATTTTGTTACTTCTGGAAACTTTTCGCTACTTTTTTAATCCTATTGCTATTTCACGAATTCTACGCTATTTCACTTGATGGTCCCGCTACTTTTTGCTACTTTCAACCACACCTAAAAGTATTGGAACAAGTTCTAAAAAATGAGTTATTTCGAAAAATCACCAAAAACAAAAATTGGTGACTTTAGTCGCCAATGAGAAAACATGGAGGAACTCCGAAATGACACGGATCGCTGAAGGAAGTTGAATTTGGATATGTCTTTCTGAACAAAAACTGACAAGCAAAAGTAAAATAATTTCTCCAGAATCTATGAAAGAAATCTATCAAAAATGTTATAATTTTCTTAAGACTTCATGTGTGCAACTTTTGAACCGAATCCCATCAAATTATGTGACTTTGAAAAAGATAAAAAAAATATCAGAGGAAAAATTATTTAAAATTCAAATTGTCCTTTTTATGATCTGCCTTTAGAATTGGCAGACCAATCTTAATTGGATGTTCTGGAGAATCAGTGATTGAGAGCGATGTATTTTTGAGAGCGACGTCATCAAAGACAAAACTAAGGAATCGAATGTGTCTTGAACTGTTGGTTTAAATTCTCAGAATGAAAATGACTTTGGAAGAACGAAGGACTTGCTGCGTTGATTTTATTTCACCGCTACAAATGCCTTAATCTAATTCAGAAATTTGTAAAAAAGAAACAGCAGATCACGATATTGAGCAAGACAAATTTGAATGTATTTTAAATAATTAAAGCATTTTAACGTATTTTTTAAAACAGTTTTACGAAATTGCCAAAATTAAAAAAATTACATGAACTGCTAATGAAAACCGATTCGCTACTTTTTGCTACTCTCCCCCTCTTCGTGCTACTTTGTTGCATAAGTTTCCGGCAACTCTGAACGAAAGGAAAATTTTCAAATGCTTCCTAAAGAACTTCATCAACTAAAATATTAAGCCCTAAAATATTAAGTGTGTACCACAAGACACACTGCGCCCTGTCAAAAAGACACAAGCAAGAAAAAATTCAGCATGCTATTTGTCGATCATCAAAGGACAGTAAAACTGATATGATTAACTTGAACAAAATATGACTGTTTTGCCTGCAAATAACATTCCTGTAATATTAGAGAAAAGTGTCTGTGATTTGTGTTCTTAATTAAGGTCATGCACATTTGAATCATTTAAGTTCAGTTTTATTGGATTTTTTCTCAAATTATCAAAGAAAAGGAAAGTCCTTGAAAGTAGGTAAGTTTACTTTCTCTTAATTAAGTTTTTCACTGGATTACGATTTTTATTGTGTACACTAAATATAATTGTAAAAAAAGGATTAAGGTGGCTGAGTCACCCTACACGGCCATTAACATTAGTATCGAGTGCGTGCCTGCTCCCGGATTAAGACATTTTGAAGTCTTCTTGCTTTAAATATTAAAAATAATACAATTATTTTTCATCGGAATTTTATATTCTTTTTCATTATTTAACATTAATTCTAAATGCTAATTCTGTGAGGCTTAAAATTACAGTTCATTTAAAACTATTTACAATGTGAACATTCATTTAAAATTTTTTTACATTTTTGCATAAATTGTCGTGATCTGAGTTTTACTCTCCTTGCAATTTAGCTATTTTATCATGAATGTTTCGTATTTTTTTTTTAAAAATGAACTCGTGCAAAACGCAAGTAGTTTAGCCAGCATACTTTTAATATATCAATACTGGACAAGGTATTTTTAAATAACTTCTTAATACTAAATTAAGAACAAGTTTAATAATTATTAGTGAATTCCATGGGCTCTCCTTGTAGAGCAAAATTTTTCAAAGGAAGGCTTAATATTGGAAATTGCACTTTGAGTTATTTTTCTATATTTAGCTGAGATCTATACTTTGTCTTCAAAGCCGCGACCGCAGAAAATCCGGTTTCACAATAGTAGGATGTTGAAAATGTGGCAATATGGTAAACGAAATGCTTTTGTTTTCACTGTAGAAAATTCAACATCCACCTCTGCCCAAAATTCAAAGAGCGATTTATTACAAAAATGACTTTTAATTTCGCCACTGGATGTAAAGTCTATGAAGATTTCTTCTTCAGCAGTTGAGAGACCTTCTGAAGTATTTTGAAATGGATCCCTAACTCACTCGTAACTTGCTATCAAGCTGTCTCAGCAAGAAAATACTTTTTAAAATTCTTTGCCAGCATGGTTAAATGATTTTGCAATGTTTTTAAAAACAACTTCCACATGTTCTTCCGATTTGTAAGTTTTCACACATAACACACAAGGCTTTTTGCTCTCCATTTACTTCAGAAGTGGCAAATCCAAAATTTAAGTATTCTTCAGAATATTTCCTTGTGATTTAATTTTTGGAACCATGTGCTCGTCTGTGTACTTGTTGATAATTTATTATCGGTGAATGTTCGCTTACAACTTTTAAATGTGTATCTATGATTTTGTTTTAATCTACTGCCGTAAATACTTAACATTATGAATTACAACTAACGCGCGTGGGCAAATTACAAAATGCACATTCAAGATAGATTCTGTAGCCATAAGAATATCAACTCGATCATAACTGACTGGAACTGTACGAGATACAGCTAATTTTCATGTTTTGCGTAGACGTCCGATAGGTTGCTCAGACTTACGCAAACGTTCGCGAGAATGCCAGATGTGATGGATATGATAGAGAGCAACAGACTAGACCAGGAGTACTCAACTTTTTTTTCTGCCTGGCCGCATATATATGTTAGCTATTTCACGCGGTCCGCATACATATGATGGCTATTTCACGCAGGCCTCAACATGAGGATTAATGGGGGGGGGGGGAGAAATGCTTTAAGATCAGGATAACATAGAATATTTAAAATGTGGAAATTGATAAAATTATTTTAACTCCTATTTTGATTTTTTAAAAATATTTTTTATTTTTGTCACTGAATTTTTCTAAATTGGAAGCATTTATCCCTATTCTTTCACAATTTCTGCATCAGTAAGCGATTTCATATGATAGCCAAGATATAACAAATTTTCTAGGGTGCCTTTGTTACCGCTGAGACACATTACAACTGACAAATATATTTGTGCTGTTGTAAAGATTATTCAAGAAAGCCTATTTAACATCTCTGGAAAGAGATTTTCGAGGAAAAGTGTCATTGAACGATTCCTGATTATTGGAATTTTTTAAATACATTTTCGTGACGAATCAAATAATTGCTGAACTATTCTTGTTTTTCACTACAAAATAGTCAATACCCCAATCGTCTAGAAACTATCTATTTTCTTCGAATATTTTTCACTTAAATGATATGAAGGATAGTTAAAAATTAGTTCCACTCATAAAATGATCGCTACTCCACTGTTGTCTATTATCTCTAATCAGAAAAAAAAAATACAATTTCGCACCCTTACGATATCGACAGCAAAAAGTAAAATTGATATATTTGATTTTTTAGCAAAAAAAGTTCCCTCCAAATTTTCATAAATAAATAAACGAATTTCTCAGAGCAATGGGTTATGATCGGGCCACTTAAAAAGGCCCGGTGGGCCTCAGGTTAAGTATCTCTAGACTAGACTATTTTTCTAATGACATTTGTACTTTTAGAAATGGATGATGGAGAAAATAAATCTTTGATTAAATTATTTTACAAGCTGTTCCAACAAAAATATTAGAGGAAGAAAACAACATAATCATTATCCTATTACTTAAAAGTAATTCGTAAATTACTTTACAATAACGTATACAGATTTAATACGTATCTTCCTAATTTGTACGGTATATAATTAAGATTGTATGTTAGCTTTAGCTTCAAAGTGCATTATTATTGCATTCAATACATTATTATTGTATACGAGGGGCGCGAAAAAAAAATATGATTGAAAAATGGTTCACCAGTATTGAAAGTTTGAGAAGCACTGCTTTAAATACAATATACGAAATATATGAACGAAAAGTTAAATTATATCAGAGGAAGTCAAAAGTTATGTTTGTAATTAAACTCTCAAAAAGTTTTCTGCGAAAACATTCTAAATTCAATTTTAATTCCAAATTGCTTACCATTATTGTCATTAAAATATGATTTTTTTCGGCATCGTTTGGATCAATGTATATGCAGTACTGTTTTAAGTCCCCTGTGGGTATGTGTATCATTTTTTTGTCGTTTAGACCTTTCTGTGAATAGAAATTTCAATATAATCTTGGTTTAGTTCTTTCCAAAGCAATTATGAACAGCATCGGAGCTGCAGTGCATTAAGATATTCAACTACTTGCGACAACTTTCTTTAGAAAAGAAAACGGATAAATGAGGATTTTTTGTGGCTTTTAGATTTATTTAGTACATTTTAAGAAAAATATTCTTAAATTAAGAAGGAAAAAAAATTATTAATTCGAAAATGGGAAAAAGATGGTCAAATTAAAAAAAAAACTACATAAACCGGGCCCGTTTTGTACAAAACATTTATAAGCAAGTTTTCAATTTTGATGTGTTGCTTTGCTATTTATTTTTGAAATGAACTTCAGGATAAGAGATATTTTAACTTTTTCAAAAACAAGAGCACTTTAGTTTAATCATTGCATGGAATTGCTTAAAAAGCAGTGATTATATTCATACAAGGGGCTGTAAGTCTTGTAATAAAACAATGATTGATAAATCTGAAGGTTAAAACACTACTACTATTACACAAAATATACACAAAAAATTTCGTTTTATTATTTTCAAAAATTTTGAGCAATCGCTGTCGTGGCCGCGGTAGCCAAGTGGTCTAGGCATCGGATCATGGCTAGCGTGTCATGAGTTCGATCCCAGTACCACTGAAGACCCGCCGTGTAGGGGCGCGATGCACGTTAAATCTGTCGAGAGCTCGAATGTCTTCCCGTTGGTGTGGTAGTTAGGAGAGGGGTTCCAGCTCAGGTGTCATCCGCGTCACTTGACCATGGTTCAAAATGACGCGGACCGTCCCCAAAAGCCCTCGTGTAGCTGAACAGTGGGACGTTAATATTCACTCACTTATCCTTGAGCAATCGCTGTCCCCGTTTGAGCATTTTCAAATAAAAAAAAACATTTCGTGTCAAACGCAGTTTAAAGTATGTTATTTTGCTTAAAGTAGTGGCATCTGCTTTAAAAAAAAAACTCTTGTAGTTTTTGTTCTAGTGAACGGAGAATAATAACCTTAGTATTTTTATAAAACTAATAAGACTGCTTATAAAATAAAATCATAAAAGAAATTTGTCAATTTTGGGGGAAATAAACAATTTTAGTATAAGCGGATTCCTTAAATCAAATGGTATCTTAATTCTTTACTTAACAGGCAGACGTGGTTTGATTCATTTGATTATTTTTATTAGTGTTGCAATTTTAAGCAGAGCTTTGGCTTTTATCAACAGGTCTCATAATTTTGAGCCTCGATCAAGTAACTAGGTCGACACCTGAACTGCCATCCTTCATCTCATCAACGTGAGGACTTACAGCCTTTAAGATTTAACCTGAATTATTACCTCTACTTCGTGAATCCTTAGAGGTGTCAAGATTTGAATCTACAATTCTACAGAAACAATAGCCACCCAGCCAGTATGGTGGGTATAACCAACTCGGCTTGTCACCGACTGGGCTTTGGCTCCAGTCCCGAATAAGGCATGAATGTATCATCGGGAAAAGTAGTCGGACTTTCGCCTGAAATGGATTCCCGTCTCCAATGGAAAGTAGCGCACCCTTTCTGTTCTATGCTCGGATAATCATTTCTGATTAAAAGTTTGTACTTTATGTTTCTGTTCTTCCATCTCTCTCGTTTTTCAAATGAATCCCAGAGTAAAACACGCTTCAACAACAGAAACAAGACTGGAGACAGGTTTGCAACCTTGACCATTTGAGTACCACCGACTAGATATCATCCTTGGCATCTTAGTCGGTATCAGTGACGTATGCAATGTTGGAGTTTGGGAATTCAAACCCCTCCCGTACGCAAGAAATTTTTATCTTTAGCATAGAGATTACACCTTGGTGCTTGCTTCTCATCTACTGGTTTTTTAAAATGTAAATCCCTTCTAAAAAAGAAGTCTGTGTAAGACGTTGGCCGGCATATCATTATATCTGACTTCATACAATGTCTAGAATAATATCTGCTGACTAAAGCTGGTGGCCACGGTAGCCTATTGATCAGAGTCTCGGACTCGTAGCCGACGTGTCATTAGTTCAAGCCCCAATGCCGCTGAGCAACCACAGTGTATAGTAGATGATGCACGTTAAATTTGGAATGGATTAAATTCCTTCCGTTGGCGGGGTGAGGGAGTATCGAGGGGTTAGTTCAGGAATCATTTTCGCCACTTTATTTGCGATGGACGTACTGTCACGTCCATTGGTGTTTGGGGGTTAGAATAAAGATCACCATAATCAGAACAAATCTATTTTATTATTATATCAATCAATACTAACAACCTAGGATAAGAAATACACCTTTAATTAAGTATAGGAGCAAAAGCAAGGTAGAAGAGATATTTAATACTTAATTAGAATTCAAATAACTTATTCTTAGAAAGTTTTGGTAACATATGGTCTGAATTATTGTAATTCCGTTCTCAGCTATTCGACTTCTAGTCGATATTCATTTAATCCAACTTATTGACACAATCGTCAATAAACAAACTTTAATTTCTCAACAATTAATTGTCGATCAACTCTCAACTAGCTCATAGCTACTTTCCGCTGATCGCTAACTCCTAACCACTAACCCTGCGTATATAAAAGTTAATGCTTAAATATCATTCTTCATTTACATAAACCAAGTCTTCTTCTTCGGGAGAAAGTTTTCAATAGAACAATATTTTAAAGAAATATTTTTCCCTCAAGAAGATTAGTAGGAGGTTCGTGGATAGACCCGTTACATACTATGCCTTAAAATTTCGAGATTCGTCACCAATTGCCCTCGTGTTGCCTTATAGCGCGACACTGATAAACACTCACTCATTCTCGAAGACTGAGACTGTCTCCTGACAGTGTTTTAAAATGTTTGACGCCATTAATCTGCTATGTAACCTTTAATAAAATATTAATGGAAAAAAAATCTGTCCAAACTTTAAAAATATATAAAATATTTAATGGCAGAAATTTTTATTGGTTTTTTTAAACCAATGAATTCATTGCTGTGCATATAAAATACGGCGTTAGTTTCATATCATGGGGCATGCGCCAAATTGTTCTTCATATTTGCCAAGATGGGCGATAACATTTCAATATGGTTACCTTGATATTTTTATCATCTGGCAATGTGGTTGCCATGGGGATAACGTATATTGGAAATAATTTTTATTGGTTTCTTCCCAAGATTACCCTATTAATTTCAGATGATTTTAATTCTATTTTTTTAACAATTAAACATTTTCATTGCATTTGCTCTATTGCAAGCTATTATTTCAGTCTTCTGTTTTATTTGTGCTATTTTCGAATACGGATATTTCTAATATCATGAGTGTGAGTACTAGGATATTTTTTTTAAAAAAAGAATTAATATTGTACTTTTGATTTTTGCTATAAATCGTTTATTTTCACTTTAATTTTAAAAATGCTTTTTTGAACGATACTTGTTCAATGAAATTCGTTGGAAAAACTTGCAGTTTTTGGAATTTTGCAAGTTTTCAGTACTTTCTAAATGATACTCATTATTAATTTTCTACATATTATGTGTAATTATTTTATTAATATAATATTAGAATACAATTTTTATCATATAATATTCGTTATTTATAATAATTGCTTTTTTTATTACATTTTTTTATAAATATTATTACATATTATATGTTATTTATTTATAATTATTATGTTATATGAGTATTCTTACGTATAATTTTATTATATTACAATACGATGATTATTCTTTTTTATAATTACTATTACATTATATTATATGATTATTTTTATATATAATAATTATTATTAAATAATACTATATGAATATTGTATATATAAATACTCTTAAAGTATATTATAAGATTATTATTATATACTGCATAATATTATTAGTAGTACATGTAACTTTTATTATATTATATTGATATTCATTATTTATTGATTGATCTTGTTTATTCTCCAGTTTCTTCCTATATTCTTCAATCAAAATATGTTTCAATCTTTTTCAAAACAATTCTTTAAAATTATCTTCCTGACGATTTTTTACCACTAGGCCGCCATCTTGAATTCCATTCCAGTGACAGCAAGAGCTGCTTGGCGCCTTGCCCCATGCCAGATATAAAAAACTAGTTCCTAAAATACTTCTTTCAACATGTTTTTTTTAATTTTTAAAATCTGATACATTCTAAATAATCATGAATACAAACATAAAAATATATTTTAAACATGTAGGAGAAAGAAGTATAATTAGGTAGTTATTATAGGTACACAGGATTCATTTTATTGCATTGAAAAATTGCGATAGTCAAGGGTTAAGGAAAGAGGAAATTTAACATAATTAAAGTGACGTCCATGATTTCAAAAGGAATACTATATAAAACCATTAAGATTATTACGCAGTATGATAAATGGAGATGAAAAAAAGTAAAACTTAAATACATATATCTTCATATTATACGCTAATTATTACTACAGCCAGAAATAAGAATTCCTAAAATTTAGCTGAAAGTTAAAAACAAAGAAATAATTATATTTTCAACTCAGCTCAGACATAATTTGTTCTTGCATATCACTAGCTATCTAAGATTTAATTTGCTCTTACCGATGTAGAAATAATGATATTTCCCTTTTATATATACAGTGAAAAACGTTTAACGCGAAATCACTTAAGACGAAATATTGGTTAACGTGAAAAACGACAACGGTCTCAACAGACTATTATGATTTTCATGCATCTTTTCTCTTAACACGAAAAGATTTCCCTTCTGCGAATGAAAAAAAATCTAGAAAACAACAACCGGCTTGGACTGTCCTATTGTATTATCGGAAGCATTCATTGCAGCAGATGAGGATAATGCGTGGACAGTCCCAATTTTAGGGCAGACAAAGACTTTTTGGAGTTTGTTCAAAGCTCAAAATATATCATTGATGTAGACTGGCGATAAAAATGAAATGAATATCGCAGTTCCCCTGTTCCCACATCATCCGAAATGATTAGTCATGAAAAGTATGAGCGGTTATTTAGACGAAATTCCAAATGGTTTCCACGGGACGACGTCGAACAATTTGTTCACAATCGGTTGCTAAAAAAACAATGCAAAAAAATATCGGATTATTTTCTAAAAACACAATAAATGTTTTGTTTTCAAACAATATGAAATTTTTTTATTAAATTTCTTTAAGTTCTTGTGAACGTTTTTGTTTCATTGATTTTTATTAAATACATGCATGTATACACATCTATGTAAATAAATTGTACTCTAATAAAAATTTTGTTGATATATGTTTTTTTTTTTTTTGCAATATCTTTTGACACGAAAAAAATATTTCAGTTTCGTACTAAGCGATTTTTACTATATGTGTGCCAATTAAATGAATAGAAAGATTAAATCAAAAGAGTAAAAAACGAAACTAAAGTTGTAAGATAACCGACTAAACTAAAATTGTGAATTTTGCCAAAGATTGACAAATTTGTTTATGATTTTATTTTAAAAGCCATTCTATAAGCGGCATAAAAATACAAAGTTTATTATTTTCCATTCACTAGAACAAAGACTACAAGTGTTTTAGTAAAAGCAGATGCCATTACTTTAAGCAAGATGTCATGCTTTAAAACGCATTTATCTCGAAATGTGTTTTCTTAGAAATGCTCAATCAGGGACAGCGATTGGTGAAAAGTTTTGAAAAGAATGAACTGAAATTTTGTGTGTTTATTTTGTATAATAGTAGAAGTATTTTAACCTTCAGATTTATCTATCACTGTTTTATTACAAAATTTACAGCCCCTTATATGAATATAATAACTGTTATTTAAACAATTTTATATAATAACAAAAGTAAAGTGCTCTAATATTTGTAAAAATTAAAATATCTTTCATCCTGAAAATCATTTTATAAATGAATAACATAGCAACACATCAGAATTGAAAAAATTAAAAATTTATTCATAAACTTTTGATACAGAATGGGCCACGTTTGCTTTATATTTTTTTAACTTTTACCCATTTTTTCCCATTTTAGTAATAATAATTACTTTTGCTGTTCTTAATTTGAGCATATTTTTCTTAAATTGTCTTAACAAATCTAAAAACAACAAAAAAATCCCCATATGTCCCTTTTTTTTAAAAAAAAAAATTGTTTACAAGTAGTCACCTTAAAGGAAATTCCATATTTTCTATTTTGGTTTTCCTTATTGTTTCCTTTTTTGTGGAGGGGGAGGGGAAGAGGGAGAAAGTTCATCGCTTTGAAGTTCTTTGTTTTGTTTCGCTGTCATGGTCATTTAAAAAGAAGGTTCGAAAATAATCTTTGTTTTTTCCTATGCTCTTGTGCAATATCACTAAAAATGTAAACAAAGCGCCTTCATAGAGAAATGCATCAGTCTACATTGCAGGAAATTTATTGGGAACTTTAACCTGGAAATTCAGAATAAAATGGCAATTTCCGGGAAAGAAAAAAATTTTAAATAATTTTTTTATGAATCATTCATTTAACTGCATCCTATTTGGCAAAAATTGGTAGAAATATCCTATTACTGTTTATAATATGCTTATGAGTGTTGCTAATATTTGTAAAATATTAAAAAAGAGGAAAAACTGAATTTTTTAAAAATTTATTTAAAGAATTTCGCTTGTTCGAATTTTTTTTATTAGCCTTTGATTTTGTACATCTGTTAATAATTAAATCATCAGTAAATTAAATAAATCTTAGTTATAAAGGGGGGGGCGAATTAGCTATATTTTTCTTAAAAATGGAAGTTTAGTTCTTGGCCATGACTTCTGTCATAAACATGTTGAATTGTATGGAACATTATAAAAAGAGGTAATATAAAAAAAATATTTTTCAAGTCAATTCCTACTTAGGTCAACAAAGAAAATTTTTATTTTAGTTATTTTTTTATTAAATAATTACAATTAATATAAATATATATACATATGACAGAATTACAATATGAAGTGGCATTGATTTTTATTAATTATCATTAAATTATCGTATTGTCATCCTGAACAATCGTGTATGTTTTTTAAATTTCAGCTCAACTTAATGCTTTAAAACGTGGGGAAAAAAAACTTTAAAGTTTTGATCCAAGTCACTAAAAATTAAACCAACGTGGATGTATCTGTAATTCTTTAAACGATTAGTTGCAGTCAATTAATTTTAAATATTTATAATAAAACTATCGTGTTGTCATAAAAAAAATAATGTATAGAAAATTTCAGCTCAAGTAAGCTCTTTCTTAATGTGAGAAAAAAACCTTTTAAAGTTTTGACACAAGTCACCAAACTGATGCCAACCTGGCTGTATTTGTAATGATTTGAAATATTAGTTTTAATCAATTTTTATTAGTTAAAACTAAACTACCGTGTCGTAATTCAAAACAATATCGTGTATATGAAATTTCAGCTCAATTGATTCCTTTAAAATGTAAACTGCTGTTTGTAAAAACTGCAACACCATGAAGGAATTATCAGAACTAAATGAAATTTAATGCATAAATGACTTGTATTAGTACAAATAAATGATGGAATTTTCAAAGCAAAAAAACAATATTAAGTGTCCTAAATCAGTATTTGGTGTAGCCACAATGCGCTGGAATAAGTGCTGCTATACGACGTGGCATGGAGTCAAACACATTTTGAATGACTGCTTGTCGAAGAGAATTCCTTATTGCTTGTATGCGCAGCAAAAGTTCCTTTTTTGAAGCTGCAGGACGAGGATCAAGAGCGAGACGCCGATCAAGCAAATCCCACACGTGCTCAATAGGCGGCGAATAAGCAGGCTAAGAAGAAGTTGCTTGTGTTTGGCTGAACAGAGGTCTCAAACAGTCTTTTCAACATTTGGACGTGTATTATCCTGCTAAAAGGTAGCTCCAGGGATGTCTTGAAGGAAGGGAAAGACTTCGGGCTGTAGGAATTCATTGACGTACCTGTTGCTATTGAGACTATCTTCAATTCGTAGCAAATTGGATCGTCCATCATACGAAATCGCACCTCAAACCACCAGGTGTTAGTCCACTATGTCGTTCGATAACGCACTCTGGAAGGCAGTGTTCATCGGCATAGCGTCTAACACGAATGCGGCAGTTATGGTCCCACAAATTGAAGCGTGATTTCATCTGAAAAGACAACTTGGTGCAAATCAACTTGCCAGTCTCTATGCTTATGAGCCCATTGCAGATTCAGCCGTCGATGGTTTACCGTGAGGGGAATCCTGTATAAAGGCACTCTTGCACGCAATCCACGGTGCAGCAGACGTCGACGAATTGACAAAGCCATCGTTAGTACACCTGTGGCAGTAGACCAATATGCTGCCAACTGCTTGGAGGAAGCTGTACTGTCATTCACAATCATGCAAAACAGGTGTCGATCGTCACGCGCTGATATCACCTTCCGTCGTCCAATGCCAGTTTTTGGAGTTGTTCGGTGCTCGTCGTCCACTGCTTCCAAAGTCGCATCACTAGCGAACTGTTCCACCGCACGCGAGCTCCTTTTGCGCGATAAGAAAATCTTCCTTCTCAAAGGCCGTTAACCCTCTTCTGTTCAAACTCCGTAAGTTGTTGGAGTTTCTCCTTATTTCGTCGTGGAGGCATACTTAGGTCTCACTAAACGTTCACCACTAACACATAATCCTTTATTATTTTCAACATCCCGCTACAGTCCTCTATTTATACGGTTTCAGCATCAGTTCAGAGGGCACTGCGCACGCCACGCATGCACGGTGGTTCTGAAACTTTATTATTTTACGTAACCTCTTATAATTGATATTTTCTATAAAGTTCATTCAATTCTGATGATTCCGTCATGATGTTGCATTTTTTACACACAACAGTGTATTTTATTAAAAATTGAAAATTTGAACATGATGTATATAGGAAGATAGTGAACTAATAGTAGGAATTGAAAAAAAGGGGAAAATATAAAATTGGTGTTGAAATTCAGCCCTTAATTTTCCTTTTGTCGTTAAAAATACTACACCAAGAAGGAAAGCAAACAACATAATCTTATTTGTAAACAGAATGTATAGAGCTAAGTAGGATGGCAGACTTCATTCCTTGAACACTATATTAGAGTTCTTCAAACGTTATGTTGGTGAGTGGTGGTGCATCTATATCTCGGCTACATATGTAGTTGTTAATTCCTTCCTTTTCACTCCCGTCGTTTCCAGCCAATGATATTTACGTGTTAAGAGTGTCCCTAAGAAACGCATTTTAAAGCTTAAAAAGAATTTGGAACAAATATTTATATTTTTTCACATACCCAATGACAGTTCCAGAGTATTTATAATGTAAAATTGAAATAGAGTTATTTTTTTAAGCTATAAGTGTTTTGATGTAAATAAGTGTTTTGATGTAGAGAACATAAGTTGGAAAATAACATATTAAAAATTAAAGCTTTACAGGCACTATTAATTTTTGTTTTATGTCTTTCCAAATTTGAAATGTGTTTTTCTCAAACTTTTAATTTTGACGATCTGTTTTCTAATCTCTAAGGCTTTTTTTTCTGTTCAAGATAGAGTTTTGAAATATCTTGTAAATACTTCCAAACATATGTTGTATAAAATTTCATATGGATTTAGGACTGAGAGTTTCAGTTATTTTCTTAAAAAATCTTAAAGTTAATATTTAAAAAAGTTCGTATTTTTTCCAGGTTTAACTATAAAAATAATTATTAAAATTCAACTAGGAAATAGATTTTAAATCCTATGTTTCCCCCCCCCCCCAATAATCTAAGAAATATATAAATCACTAACAATAATTAAATATTTTTAATAATATAGCATTTTATAATGGTGCATTTACTGGGGTGCCGCTCAGTAGTCTTTCTCGTCACTTGACTTTGGTTCATAATTACGAGGCCCGTCACGAAATATTCTCGAGTAGCGGAATAGTGCGACGTTAATATTACCTCACTCACTATTTACCCTTTGAGAAATTAACGTCTATTGACGCCTTTCTGTAAAATTTGACCCCTCTCCACTTTTTGAGGATCAACTGTTTTCAATTGCGTTTTAGATTGGGAATATTTTATCCCATTTTATCTTCTTGACTTTGTCATTTAATTAACAGCTTCTTTTTTTTATTGGGACTTTCCCCAATTTTTTGAGCTGTTGCCGCCTTCATTCTGTATTTTCTTCATCTTCTCTGGTAATTTTCCTATTAACGTTTGACCGTGATGAAGTACTCTTCCATTTTCTCTCGCTTGGTGAACTTTTTTTGACTTTCATATTATTTTGACATCCAGGAACAAAATTTTTATCCTGGATTTTATTTTTTTTATTCCAATTTTTATTAATTCTTTTTAAGGTATTTTAGATCTATTGTCAGATTTTTTTTCTATGTACTTTTTACTCTTTTGATAATTGTTTGAATAGAGATCATCTTGTAAGCCCTAATTCCTCTTAAATAGGGGGCACTTACCGTACTAGATTCTTCATCTTCGAAATAGTTTTAAATCTAGATATTCATTGGGAGCAAGCAGTGTATGAGCAACCCAAGGTCAATATTTTATTGCTCTCTGATTCGCTTGGGCGTCCAGTCTACATGCTTCAGGATTGAATTGATATCCAGAGAATATTATACATTAACTATACAGCTTTTTAGGTCTTGTAGAGTCCTATCGCATTCGTATTTCCACACATTTCTTTGAGTCAAGATCCAGGCTATGCGGCGGCCATGAAAGGTGTTGAAAGTCAGACTTATGTTAATCGAACACATTTTGAAAACTTCTGGCACGATGTATATTGGTATTGTCGTCCACATTAAGTATCTAGCACAATCAGGGCAAAAATGCAACAATGTAGGATGCACTTGATCTGCCAATATATCTAGATATCTCGGCTATTTGTTTATCTTCCAGGAACATTAGAGCACCTTTTCCATGCCAGCAGAACACGCGCCCTATCATGGCAATCCATCTAGACCCTTGCACAAGGCAAGTAAGGCAAAATGGGCTTTGTAGGGTTCTCAACAAATTCGACGTCTTTCATCAGGGCAAAATAATGTGTAGTATGATAATAATGTTTATGATAATAATTATATGATAATAATTTTGAATATTAAATCTTAAAAACTTGTCTGTACAATAAATAGGTATTTATATTTAAACTGAAGTGAGATTTTTCAAATATATTGTTTAGTTTTTCAAAAAACAATCTCTTACTGAGCATATTTATTAATTTATTCAAAATTGTCATTTCTTGTCTCGATATGTACTCTTTAGCTAAATGATTTGGTAATATTTCAAAAATCTCACTTCAGTATGCAGAAGTGTTCGTAAGGAATGTATAATGTATACTTGCAGTGTATTCATACTATAAGTCTAGAAAATTTTTTTTTTTAACTCAATTTTAATTTAATTTTGAGATTGCTTTTTTATAGCAATACCACAGAGTAGGTAATGAATTCATATAGTCACATTGAAAAAAAATGTCATATTACAATAGGAAATGATCAGAATTGGCCCTAACGATCTTAAAATAAAGCTTAGAAATGGATGCCAGCAATTTTGGCTTTTAAAAGACATTCCCGTTATTTGTCGCAAATTATAGAATATTATGAGAGTTTTTAGTTGCTTTTCCTAGCGAGAGGGAGTTTCAGTGAGTTTGCCAATCTCAAAAACAAAAACAAAAAGAAGGGAGGGGGAGTCTTTTGACTGGACACTTACTAACAAAGGAGATTTAGGGTTAAACCTGACTAGATTGATATATTAAATATTGAAAATTTGTTATTGAAGCACCAGATTCATCCCTCTTATTAAAAACGTTTGTTCTGTTATTTTATGTAACAGTTTTATGTATTAAATTAATTAATTTTTATTTAAATTCAATTCATTAACACGCTTATATTTCACTACCGTTAAAAATTTAATTCTTTTAAAATAAGTAGTAGTACCAGATGTCAAAAATACATTTAAGTTGATAAATTTGCAAAAATTGAGTATTAGGTAAGCAGGGATCTACTCGATTTCGAAAAACATGGCAAGGGGTCTATGAGACAAAAAAGTTTGGGAACCTCTGTTCTACACTCTATTTTTGATGCATTTTAAATTTTGATGTATTTCCAATACTAAAAGAGCAAACCACATCATAAACATGAAGTGAAAATGCTTCAATGCATATATTTTTTCTTCAAAGAAAGAAACTACCTTTCAAATTATGATTTTTCCTTTCTTCTGCTCAAGATTTTTTTATAATATTATTGTTCGATTTGAAAAAATTCTCACTTCAGCACCATAATCCAATAAATCCTTTCGAAGATCTGTGCTTTTCTTACTTTGATTTATTTCGCTATTTCTTATTAGAATTTTATCAGTTAATGGAGTAATTTTCCGCTTGAACCCCCACACCTTCCTTTTCTTTTTGGAGACGATCATCAGAAATCTTGAAATGTTCTTAAAATTCTTGAAACACTTGATTTGTCCCCATCAACTACCGAAGCTGTATCTATCACAGTCACAGAAGTGTGTACATATAGGGTGATTATCTTCGAACTCTTTCTCGTTGTAATATCCATCGCTGACAAGCAAAAGTAATATGCGTTACGTGGAACGCAAAACTATAACCATCGGCTACAACACTGAAATACTCATAACTGAACCGCTAATGTACTAAAACCAATCAAACAAGTAAATTTAGTCTATGTTGATTCATCACATTACTTCTGGGCAGATTTAACCGATTTGAGATAGTTTGGGGGATAACTGTTAATCACTATCAACTCAGACAAGAAAAAAATTGTTTGTCCCAATTAATTCGAACAATATAGTACTTCTGCTTTTGTAATCGAAATATATGTAAATTTTGTAATTGTAATGTATATAAATAGTTGAATATGATGTAATTTATTTAAAAATCTATGTAAATTGATTTTGTATAAAAATACATGTAAATAGTTATTTATGATGTAATGTATGTAAAATAATTTTGCATATATTCGAAATATCATTATTAACAAAATACAAGGGGTGATCAAATGAAAAGGTACGAAACGACATAAAAATGAAACAGTTAAATATTTGCATATTCTGCCAAGGGAGAATGTAGCGAGACATCTCGGGATGCCATTGGAGACTCTGACTGGGATCGGATCATGCGCGGGTGCCCGCATGCGCAGGAGAGAGCAAAGGCTCTTATAAAAAGCGGCGTCCAAATGATGCGAGCACAGAAAGAGAAAAAAAGCAAACTCCGATGTGTACTGTGAGACACTCCGACGCCTACGCAGGTCCATCAAGAACAAAAGACCGGGCTGCTCACGAGGGTGGTTTGCTCCATGATAACGCGCGTCCACACGTCTCCAGAGTCACACAAATGGAACTGGACAAGTTCCAATGGAGACGTTGACCATCCGTCCACAGTCCGGACATTACTGCGATTTCCATGTGTTGGTCCACTGAAGAAACACTGAAAGGAAAGCTTCAACTCGGACGACGTACTCAAGGACACTGTGAAGGACTGGTCTCGTCACAGCCACAGAATTCTGGAACAAGGAATCCTGCGCTTGTTCATCAGTGGATGTTGTGCTCAGGCCTATGGTGTATATTTTGAATAAAGTCTATATTTGTACCCACCGTGTCGTTTCGTACCTTTTTATTTGATCACCCCTTGTATAATCAAAATATCATATGTCACGTTTAAATAAAAGTAATTATTGTACTATTGCTATTTTAGTGTGTTTGCATGCCATTGAAACTCCAAATAGAGATTTTGATTTCAATTTATAATTTATCTCGCTCACATTTTCTTACATATTAATTATCTATACATTTCCCCCTTCATCATGAAGGATGAGTGAGTATGTTAACGTCTCACTATGAAGCAACATGAGGGCTATAGGTGACTGGCTTCGTATTTTAAAGAAATTCTTCCCATTTTTTTACAATTGCTACAGGGGAAGAACCGGGTTCCCCGCGAGACTTAAAACTTCCTGCCAGTGTCCTTTGTGTCATGCCAACCCTCCCTAATTATCTTTCAAAATGTTAAGCCTTTAAAGGGGAAAAATATTTTTGAAAAACACGTCTCTCACGCTCTCGAAAATGTTACTTGAGAAGGAGAAAACACGTTTGGCGCATTTTTGGTGAAATTCCGTGTGGTCCGTTTTTGAAGCATCTCAGCAGGGCAGGAAAACGTGTAAAACGCTTAGAGGGTAAAAGGATAAACATTATATATCTCAGGGCTTATTTCTATAAATGTAAAACCCTCCCATATAAGTGGTTTGAGAACGCCAGTGTTGACACTTGATCGTGAATTTGCTTTAAGGCTATTTTCGCTATATGTACGACAGTGTGGACTTAACGCGGAACACATTTGCGGACAGAAAAAATACCTCAATTTTTACAAAAATTTTGTGACGTAGTTTAACTCATGCCTTTGCTTATAATATTATGTTTTTAAACTTTCAAAATATTTCATAAATAATTCGTTTTTTCTTTTAACATGTAAATGGATAGCCCATTTAGCATTGCGGCTTAGGAGAAAAAATGCAAAACACCTTTTATGAAAGAAAATATGTGTCAACTTGGAAAAAAATGAGTAGTATGATAAAAAAAAAAGGGATTTTCTCTATAGGATAGTGAAGCCTGAATATAGTATTAATGTTCAAGTTCTTTTTTCTGAAAAAATATTCCGAATTTGGGTCCTATTCTTCAACAAGTTACATTTCATTTATGTAAAAAAATTACACATGCAGTTATGCAGTGATTTTTTTTTTTTTTACGTTCAAAGCTTTTTCTTCTTTCCAAAATTCTAAGTAAATAATGTCCTCTTTAAAATAAGCATGAGGTAAAAACATAATATATGATAAAGGTAAATTCTGTACCATTTTCAACCAATCTTAGAGAATAGGACCCGTATGAAAAGGCTTAAAGCATGAAAGAGACTATTCAACGCAAATAATAAATATATTCCATATGTCTTAGAAGGAAACAATAACTGAATGTTTTTTGACCATCCCACAACTTGTGCAACACCAGCTCGCTCATGTGTGGAAAAATAGTACTATCACCTAAAAGTTAACGCATCAGCCAGGAAATACAATGTTTTATTCTGAAAGCCCCTAACAGGTGTTATTAAATTTTGAGAAGTGTATCGAGACAGCGCTTTTTCTGCCTAAATTTTTTTTGAATACAATGCTAGCGCCATCTGTTATATAATATGGAAACTAAAATAATGGAATAGTCCTATACTATTTTTGTATTGTTGTATTAGTCGAATGATTTTTGCTGAAGTTCTTATCGCATTTTATTTACATTTTGGATAATTTTTACTTTTGATTTCTTGCTATTTTTCGCTTAATTTTATTAATTGTTTTATTATCTTTCTTGTTATACCTAATGAAAAGTGTTGCAATATCTATTTTTATAGACAAGCGAGACAAATGTTTTGATATAATTTTATTTTTTCAATTATATGAAAAACTAATTATCAATTATTTTTGAAAACATTACTTTTATTTTTTAAAAAATGTTCATTTTTTAAAAATTCTTAGTCTCTTAAAGTTATTTATGTTTCCTAGATTATTGCAAAGAAAAGTTAGTATGGATTTAAAAATCTATTCCCTTGTTGATTTTTAATAATTTTTCTAAAAAAACCTGAAAAAAACAAAAATTTTTTGAGATCTCAGCCTTAAATCCATACTTAATTTTATAGAACATACGTTTGGGAGTATATACAAAATTTTCACTACTCTGTGAACAGAAAAAAAGTCTTAGGGATTAGAACTTTTATACCTACAAAACTGAAATTCTGAGAAAAATGCATTTAAAATTTGTTAAGTCATATAAAACAAAAACTTACAATGCCCGTAATTTTTTAATATGTTATTTTCCAAGGTATATTCTACATTAAAACACTATTTTAATTTTACATGACTGAAAATAATTTTTTTAACGCAAAGCAAAAGTGTAGATATTGTAATGAAAATTACAAAATAAAATATATTTGGCTTTTTCAGTCATATTTATTTTTTATACTATAAATTATTAAAAATTTAGGTTGTTTTTCTAATATTTTATGCTCAAATTTTTTTCATGGAAAGCAAAAGTATAGATATTTTAATGAAATTACAAAATCCATTATATTTGGCTTTTTCAGTCATATTTATTTTTTATACAAAAAATTATTTTTCATTTTCTAAATTAATTGCAGATTAAACTGAGGTTTGGAAGATAATCATGACATATATTCACAAAAATAAAAAAAATTTAGGACAACAGATGGCGCTAGCATTGTATTCAAAAAAAATTTCAGGATAAAAAGCGTTGTCTTGATCTACTCCTAAATTTTGGAGGAAATTCCACACAATGTTCTCACAACCCGATTCGTGCTGCCATCTGTACTAATTTAAACAAAATAAACATTGGATCCTTTAAATAGAGTTTACGATTTGAATTTTAATTCTTACTCAATTCACAGTAATTAATTCAATTCTGAAAAGATAATTAATTCATTTTTCATTTTAGGATAGGATACTTTAAAAATACATTTTGAAAATGGAATTACATTTCAAAATATTGTAGGTTTTTTGTAAAATAAATCAGATTTTATATAAGAAAGAATTTCATTATAATATTTGCAATTTGAAATGTAGATTTCAGCATTCAACTAGAAAAGGTCGTTTCGAATTTAATTCAAGTATCAAGGAAGTTTTAATCGAAAAAATGATTCATTAAGTTCAGATTTAAAACAATTTTTTTTTTGTTATTGTCATTATAAAGGTTCAATAAAATTCAAGTTACAGGATTTTGATAGTTATTCTTTGTAATAAATAAGATGGGTCGGAGAAAGACATATTGAATATCTATAATGCATGTTCAGAATATCGTGGGCTTTTGATAGAAATAATGTACCGCAAATAATGAAAAAGTAAACGAACTTTAAAATTGCCTGGAAAAAAATGCTGTTTGTAAATTATGCAACACCATGAAGGAATCATCAGAATTAAATGAAATTTAATGTACAAACGACTTGTACACGGAGAAAAAAAGGAATAATCAAAAATGAGCACATGGGCATACTCATTTTGAAACGAGTTTGTTTGTATCAGATTTGAACGCATGTTTTATAGTATATGAAACATTTGCATGTACTCAAAACACCCCCAAAATGATTAATTAAAACTCCCAGACAAATTAAAAAGATATTCAGGATTACAGAAGCTCTTTTAATATACCGGTTACATATTTAAAAAATTGGGGCTCAACAACAAATTTAGTTCTCATAAATCTTCCGAACTATTTTTCGTATCTACCATGCTACCCGCGGAAGAACACATGAGTACTAGACTGTTTTGATTTTGTGTTTTGACATTAAATCAAAGCAATTTCTTCACTTGACTTCTGAATTTCTGTTAATTGTTAAACTAAAGTTAGTGCTTTGTTTTTAATATAAGACTATAATAGGAATTTAACGATGTAAATGTGATAAAAATCTGCCTTGTTTTTGGCGGATTATTTAAAAAGACAATGTTATGAATTTAAGGTATGTAGCTACCTTCGGAGCACTTTATTGAAACACATAAAGTTTCAACAAAATAAACACTTTTTTCGGTTTAAGTGTAGGGGGATTTTGGATTTGGCGATTTTTATATAGATATCATAGTGAGATAACGAATTCATTCTAGCTTCCGGACACCTATCGCTAAGTTGAGTAGCTTGGTGATTGATTTTGGTCGCCAAAAGAAATCGACATCACCAAGCCCCCCCCCCCCTAAACTACACTACACTTTAACCAAAATACCATCATTATTTGTGCCTAGATCTATAAAATTTGTAATACTTTTGAAATGTGTCAATTTTTTTGCAAAAACTCAATTCTTTAAAAAAAAAAATGTTATTTTCTCACATTGTGTGTGTGCAATAAAATACATAAATATATACACAGAGATTAGATTATAGTCTATAATACAAATAAAATTAAATAAAAAATTTTCTGAAAATTTCAATTCATTATCTTAAAAAGAAATCCATTTGTAAACTTTACCGTGAAGCCAAAAATCAAAAAACATAGTTTCTCAGACAATGTTTGAGAGATTTGAATACAATATGAAAAATGTCCTACTGGTTGTACGTTTCTTAAACTCACCATATTTATAGCTCAAACTCTCTTTAGCTTCATATTTAACTAATTTTTTAACCCTTTTGCTGTTTTATGGAGAGTTTTATAGACTATAACAATTGTTGAGTTTAGTAAAATTTTGATGAAAAATTGCAATTATGATCTTTTACACAAAATTCTAATTAATGTATTCAAATAATATTTATACAGTACATAAATAATGGAACATCTTTATGTGTATTTGGAATTAAAATATTTGTAATACTTTTAAAAGTTTAAACATGCCAAATTTTATGCAACAATTCGATTTTTTTTTTCATAAAAAAGCAATGAAGTACATAAATATATACTCAGAGATTAGATTTTGATTCATAACACAGAGAGAACTAAATGAAACTTGTTCTGAAAATTTAAATTCAATATCTTAAAAATATTTTGTGTAGGGATCAGCATCCAGTTTTATTAACTCCAATTTCAGCTTACTAATTATGCTATAACTTTGCTTCTAAATATCGTAGAAACAAAAATAGAGTGTTTTTGGAATCTGAATTGTATGGGCAGTAAAATAAACACAAAAGAAATTTTCACTAAAACGGCGAATTTTGTGTAGTCACATATCTTAATGAAATTTACTTGATTCATTATAAGTCACATTGTTGATTTTTTCAGGCACTTGCTTATGGGCAAATAATAATTGAAGTGTTCTTTTACTACATTGGAATAATTTTAGTATTATTTTCATGTTGAACTTTAAAATGGTGTGCATGTCTTGAAAAAAGTATGTCTACAAAATAAATTTTTGTTTTCTATTATTATTTTTTAAGAGACTAATTTCTTGTAAATTTTAAAGAACTTTTTTAGCTTAGCGGTAAACTTATGGAAAATGTCTTTAAAGTTCTCATAAAGAAATTATGTAAAAAAGTTTCAACTATTTCAATAAATTTATTTTATGATTTTTTTCACTCTCATTTTCAAATATTAAAAGAATCAAAATTTACTGGAAATAACAGAATGAGCAAAATTAATTAGTAAAATTGAACGTAATCTATTTCAAGAATGTCTTTTAATTTTCAGTTTGGGACATTGAGTGTAAAAATTATATAAATCTACTTAAATACTAATATTCAATGGATATTTTGTATTATTAATAATTGATGTACATTGTTTAAATTAGATTCATCTTATAACATAGTGCAGAAGGCTATACTTTTATTACCATTTAAAAAGTCTCATCAAATTGATATATTTTTTTTTTAAAAAAAGAGACAAGCTGAGTCAAAGTAAGTTTTAATCCACAACATATTGATTTTCATGTTGTGAATTAAAACTAGCGACACTATGGTCACTTTTATTGTGACCATAGTGTTTTATTTATTTGGATGAAAATGAATGATATATATATATATATATATCAGATTCTTTATATTTAACCCAATTTAAATATATTTTATGCTTTTACTTGTTAAAGAAAGGTAGAGAAAAATTATGTACTTACCGTAAAATCTGGCATATCATGCACCCCATCGTATAACGCCCACCTATACTTTCAAGAAGCAATTTTTAGTTTTTATGTTTATTTGCTGTTAAGGTGCACCCCCTTTTTCACGAAGAAACCTGAGATGTATGTGAGCCATGCTCTTAAAGTTTGAAAGTCATTTATTCTAAGCTTTAGTAAAAAATAGTAGACATCTAGAAGTGCAACCCTTTAAGTTCATAAGGAACGCCATTTCTTTTAAACGAACAACATTTCAATCTATGTAGAAATCTAATTTTTTTCCTATGCTCACATTTTTTTAAAGCTTTCATTTTTATATCTGGCTTATAATGTGCACACTTAAAATTCAATCTTATTTTTTATGTTAAAAGTGTGCATTGTACACCAGATTTTACGATACATATTACCACAACAATGCCTGCCACAAGGAGAAAAAAAGACTTTCTCAAAAATGAGCACGTAGACATACTCAATTTGAAATGAGAATGTTTGTATCAGATTTGAACGCATGCCTTTTCAAATGTAATACCATTACAGGTACTCAAAACACCCCCAAAATGATTAATTAACACTTTCAGACAAATTAAAAAGATATTCAGGTTTACAGAAGCTCTTTTAATATACCGGTTACATATTTAAAAAATTGGGGTTCAACAACAAATTTAGTTCTTTTAAATCTTCCGAACTATATTTCGTATCTACCACGCTACACGCGGAGGAACACATGAGTATTAAAATAAATAGTGTTGTTGTCAATTTTTGTTGTTATTTCTGGTTTTCTCTTATTTGCAAATCAAAGTACGTAACTTCTTTTAAAAGTTAAAAATGGCAAAATTATATATATTACACTCTCTAAATGTTTACTTTATTTTGGCGGATTATTTAACTAGGCGCCAACCAACTTAATTTAGCGATAGGTGTTACGAGAAATTTCAAAGTGGAATTTTGAAATGAAAATAAAAATAAAAAAAATTGTGAAAGTTTTCAGTGTTATGCGCATTCAAATTAAGTTGTTTGGCGATCGATTCCAGTCGCCAAAAATCCACAACACTCTAATCCAAAATTGAAGAACTTTATGTGTATCGTGATAAAAAGGCCAACTTCAAAAACCCCTTTTTAAATTCTCATTTGAAAGGTGGTTAACCAATGACCAATACCTTACATGAATAAAATTATTGTTTTGAAGTTTAATGTGCTTGTATGAATTGTAGCATTAACATGTTTGAATATGAGATATGTGTGATTTTCCCCATTGACTGAATATGTGGTATTATGTTTTTATCAATTAGCACTGTTACTAGAAGGTGCCTTGAATGTAGAAATCAATACAACTTCAGACAACCCATTGTATCTAAATCAATACTAAAAAGATTCGGATTTAAATTCTACTACATTTTCAAAACCCCCAAAATTACTTTATTTCTTCGTGCAATATATTTTTGCCCCCCAAAGCCCTTATTTATAGACAAATAATAATAATTGTAAGTAATCTTTTGCTAGTGTGGAATAATTTTAGTTTTACTTTCATACTGAACTCTAAAATGGTTTGCATGTCTTGAAAAAAAGGTAAGTTTACAAGATAAGTTTTTGTTGACAATTATTAATCTTTTTAGGAGACTAATTTCTTGAGAATTTTAAAGTACTTCTTTAGCTTTTTAATTACGTTACAGAAAATGTCTTAAAAGTTCTCATAAAGAAATTATTTGAGTTTAAGCAATTTCAATACACTTATTTTATGAATCCTTTCACTCTCATTTTCGAATGGTGAAAGAATCAAAATTAACTGAACAGAAGGAGCAAAATTAGCTATAAAATTGAGCGTAACATTGTTTAAATTAGATTTAGCAGTACTTACATATTATCACAACCTTTTGGTGACATTATATGAAACAAAGCACATGGTTGCCAATTCAACGCACACAACCCATGCAAAATTGATATTGCCATCTTGCCAAGTTACCTGAATGTTGGTAATTGTTGCCATAATATACAAGGACCGATTTATCTTATAACATAGTACAGAAAGGCTATACTTTCAAGACCATAAGGTTTGGCTTTGTTTGAAAACAATTGTGATATTCCTAAGAAATCTTATTAAATTGATATTTTTTATAATAATAAAGAGACAAGCCCAGTCACACACACAATGTAAGTTTTACTATTGATTGAGTATTGATTTACGTTTGTAAGCCTTGTGTTATACTTGTTGGCACACAAGGAGTCTACCTAGAATCTCAAAAAATGTAAGTTTTAATTCACAACATATTGATCTTCTGGTTTATAATACATCTTTAATGTGATCATAGTGTTTTGTTTATTTGGATGAAAAGAAATGAGAGATACATTAGATTCTTGATATTTAACCCGATTAAATATATTTTACACTTTTATTTATTAAAGGAAGGAAGAGAAAATTTAGGTACTTACATATTATCACAACAAGGCCAACATTCAAGATAATTCGCTAAGTTGGCAATCCTGATTTTCCAAGTGTTGCAGACGCTAAATTGACGCAACCATGTGCTTCGTTTCATATAATCTCGGTGGTTGGATCTTAGTAGAGAAATAATAGTTTTTGTTGGTGATAATTGCGTCATCTTGGTAACCCTACTTTGATACACTAGATATGGTAAACTAACTATTTATAGAATTTTTGTCATTTTGTTGGCGAGCATTTCAAATTTTGTTCTTGGACATTGGGTTGTAAGTATTGCGGCATGTGTGACTGAGTATACCATAGAATTTTTTACTTTGTTGAATGCGAAAGGTAAGAAAGAATTGATTGAATAATGTAGAAGGAAGAATCGTGATTGCTTTTTGAATTATGAATGTCCTAAATGTAATGAGCAAATGGGATTATATACGAACGAAAGAGTGTTGTTTTGGATAGATTTGAATGGAGATGTCAAAAAAGGTGTGAATATGCATGTTTGCAAAAGTATAAGAAATAATTAGTGGTCTGTTACGCGCGCTGTACCCTACACTCGGAAAAGATCCGCAATAAGAAAGTAAGAGAATGCTATTTTTTATATTTTTTATCTTAAATATATTTGATTAATCTCTGTATTGTTTACATATATTTTCATTATGCAATCCCCCTTGTCCCGCTATAGTCACTTGCCGCCATTGTCATTTTCGCTGGTGCTTTTTTCAGTTTGTCGCCAAGGGCTTTCCAGGTATGTTGTACGTGAGTGGAAAAATGCAAGAAATCTGTCAGTCTGACATACAGGAAGCACCATAATAATAAAAGAAGTAATTCTTTTTCCAATTATAGGTTTTGCATTTTTTCATGTAGAGCAAGACTTTGGTGTATTTAATTCTACGGTATTAGCTGGAAAAATATATTTATTAGCATAAATATTTTTTTAACAGATAAAAACATAGATGAAGAAAGTTTCTTCTTTTTAGATAATGAGACATTGAAATCTAATTCCTAAAGCTGGCCCTTGATAGTTTCAGTGTGGACATATATCTCAGAAAATTATCATACTACTTATTCGTATTCAATTATACTTGTTGGCTTTTAATATCAAGTCCCCCCCCCCCATGGAATTACAAAAGCAGAAAAACAAGTAGGTAGTAGAAACCATTCTTAAATAACTTTTTATTTTTCAGGTTGGAAGGGAAAGGAGACACCTTGTCGTTTTTAGTTTTTGAGTATTGAAATTAATGTTCTAATTTGATTTCGGTACACTATGTACCAAGTGTTGTTGTTGGCAATTGTCAAGTTGGGCAATAACATTACAATATGGTTACCAATATTTTTAAATTTGGATCTGTGATATTGCCGCCCATTATTTTTTATTATTATATTTTCTAATATTTTATTTTGTAATTTTTATTATTATTATTTATTATGTATATTGTGTTTGATATTATTATCATAGTATATTAAACTGAATTTTTCATTGATTTATATTTATCGCAGTATCCATATTAATATATCAGATGATTTTAAGTAGATTTTTTTGACAAACATAAACATTTCCATGCTTTCCGTTGTCTAGATTGCAGTTTTAGTCTTCTGTCATTTATTCATAAGTGGATACTTCAAATATTATTAGTGAGTACTAAGATCTTTTATTAAAGATTATTAGGGCTCCACTTTCAATTTTTATGGACTAAAAGGATTACCGCCGAATTTGCACTTTCTGTCTTTGTTTTCTAATAATTTTTCAAAAAAATTCTTTTTCTTGATTGAGATTTTACTTATTTTGGCCATCATGAAATGTGAAAAGCATGGCAGCAAAATGAAAATAGTTTACAAACAGGTTAAATAAT
Organism: Trichonephila clavata; assembly: GCA_019973975.1. Lineage (NCBI taxonomy): Eukaryota > Metazoa > Arthropoda > Arachnida > Araneae > Nephilidae > Trichonephila > Trichonephila clavata. The sequence continues at coordinate 30,965 of BMAO01022313.1, read as the reverse complement.
TTGACGGCAGTGTTTTATTGCAGGTGTTTACGATGCAAATTTGCATGACCCGATAGTAAATCTACCAGAAATAATTCTTTTTCCACTGGCAGCTAATTGTAGTTTTATTTCAACTTTATTTTTAATTCATGCATATTTAAACCTTCATTGGTCAATAAAATTCACAAATAAAACTTGGAATTTTTGGATGTATTAAAAATTATTCAAACTATATACTCAAATATATTAACAGCACACTTAAAGAATCGGATTCATAACATTTCATCATTAATCTTTTTACATCCTGATAGTGATTTCTTTTTTTGGTTTGAAATTTTTTTTAGTTTTAACAGTTATTGTTTTTGTTTCAATGGAGTAGTATTTTTTTAACAATAGTTTTATAAATATGAACTTCAGCAAGACATGGTGGCCATGGTAGCTTAGTGGTCTAGGTAAGGGACTCGTGGCTGGCATGTAATCAGTTCAAGTCTGGTTCTGCTGAAGACCCTCCCTGCTGTGTAGGGAAGCAATGTACGTTAAATTTGTCGAGAACTCAAATGTCCTCCTCCTGGTGTGGTAGTTAGGAGAGGAGGGATTGCAGCACAGGTATCATCCTCGTCACTTGACCATGGTTCAAGATTATGAGGTCTGTTGCCTAAAGCTCTCGTGTTGCTGAACAGTGCTATGTTAATACTATCTCACTCAGCAAGACATGTGCAATAGTTAGAAAATCAAATTTCTTAAAACTTTTTACCTCGTTTCTAAATTATTAATGCTTTATTTTTAATTTGCATTAATTTCATTTCTACTTGTAAAAAAAATCCAATAAAAAAAACTTATGGATGAAGGTATGTCTTTTCTCAAAAACCACACTTTTATTCTTGTTTATTTTTAATGTCTGATATATATATGTGTACAATTTCCAGAATAAATATTTCAAAAATATGATTTTGGTTTGTTTTATTTTTCTTGCTTCCAGTGAATCAATGAAAAAATAGGTATTGAAAATAAAATGTTGTACACTAAGAAAAATGGCTAAATTATGGTTGTACTAGTCCTTAGGATGCTATATTTAATTCTAAATGGGTTTAGAAAACTTCTCTAAAAACCCTTTCCCCAGTTGGTTAAAAACTTGTACATTTTAAATGTTTTGTAAATGTAAAAATCTACTGTGTTAGTTTTTTCTTCTTTTTGCATTCTTTTAAGGAAAACTTTTTAAATATTTTTTAAATGAAAAATTAACTTCAAAACAATAATATTTGTTTTCTTTGGTAATAAGAGAGTATAAAATCAGTTGGTATAAAACAAGCTTAATTTGTAACATATATTACAATGCATTTTTCTTTATTTCCTTTTGGATGGATTAAAAGGGAGTCTCAGTAGCTCCGTTGATCAGTGTTGGAGAACAGAGGTTGTGTATGTATTGATTTAAACAAAACAATTGATAAAAAAATACTTACTCACCTGGGCCTAATAAGTGTTATTTTAGTCGGGGTTTTAAGTTTTTTTTTTCAAGTTACATAATATGTAAAAAAGAAAAAAAAAATTACTGTCTTACTTCGTGTTTAAAAATTTTTACTATGAAAAATCAATTATTCATAGTGCTTCCAAGGTACTTTTTATTGAAAGACTGATTTTAAATGAAAGATAATTTTCTGCTTGTATAAGATTTTCTAGAAACATAACTAAAACTATTAATGAACTAAATTGCTTACACCTTTGTTTAACTATTGCATCGAATCTATTTTCGTTATTTTCAAAGATTTGAATTTGAGGAAAAGTTCGAAAATAATTACTCCTAAATATTAAAGAGAAACGTTATATCTTACCTGTATCTGTAGCAGAGCTTATTTACACTTGCATAAAAGTTATATCGTGGCATCAAAAAACAATCAAAGCTTCACAACTAACACAAAAAGGGCGATTTCAGCGTGTCTATACTATTGTTTAACGAAAGGCTAAAAAGAGAGCCAGTAGTGTTGATTTGATGCTGCTACATAGTGCAATACGGAAAAATTAAGACATTCTTCATCTTGCCCCGGTCTCCCCTACTTGTTGCCAGAAATGAGTAAGTGCGAGTCTCAAATTTGAGTATGCTTGCATCAGAGCTATTTTGAGAATGTGAAATACTCAAAAGTGTGAGCATTTTGTACTCAATTCTGAATACTCGTTTTTCGCAGTGTATTAATACAAATAAATAACGGACTTTTCAAAGCTAAAAAATATATATAAAGTGTCCGAAATCAGTATTTGGTGTAGCCACCACGCGCTGCAATAAGTGCTGCTATACGACGCGGCAGGGAGTCAAACAGATTATGAATGTCTGCTTGTGGAAGAAATTCCATATTGCGTGTATGCGCAGCAAAAGTTCGTCTTTTGAAGCTGCATTTCGCGGATCACGAGCTAGACGACGACCAACCAAATCCCACACGTGCTCAATAGGAGACGTATCCGGCGAATAAGCAGGCCAAGGAAGAAGTTGCAGGTGTTGGGATGAACAGAAGTCACGAACAATCTTTGCAACGTGTGGACGTGCATTATTCTGCTGAAAAATAGCTCCAGTAATGCCTTGAAGGAAGGAAACTACTTCGGGCTGTAGCACTTTACAGAAGTGCCTATTGCTATTGAGATTACCCTCCATTGGTAGCAAATTGGATCGTCCACGATACGAAATCGCACCCCAAACCCTAACTCTGGGTGTTAGGCCACTATGCCGTTCGATAACGCACTCTGAAAGGCAGCGTTCACCAACATAGCGTCTAACACGAATGCGGCGGCCATCATGGTCCCACAAATTGAAGCGTGATTCATCTGAAAAGACAACTTGGTGCAAATCAACTTGCCAGGTTCTGTGCTCATGAGTCCATTGCAGGTGCAGCCGTCGATGGTTTGCGGTGAGGGGGATCCTGTATAAAGGCATTCTTGCACGCAATTCACGATGCAGCACACGTCGACGAATTGACAAAACCATCATTATTACACCTGTAGCAGTAGACCAACGTGCTGCTAACTGCCAGGAAGAAGCTGTACGGTTATTCAGGAGCAGGTGTCGATCGTCGTGCGCTAACGTCACCTTCCGGTGTCCACCACCAGGTTTTTTGAGCTGTTCGGTGCTCGTCGGTAAACTGCTCCAAAACTCGCATTACTGTGAAACCGTTTTACTGCACATGAGCTCCTATTGCGTGATAGGAAAATCCGCCTTCTCGAAGGCCGATAATCCTCCCCCTTTTCAAACTCCGTAAGTTGTTGGAATTTCACCTTATTTCGTCGTGGAGGCATACTTAGGTCTCATTAAACGTTCGCCACTAAAGAATATTTTTTATTTCCAATGGAGGATTACAAGACAACTGCAAACAAAATGAGAAGCAGAGAATATTGAAAAACAAACAAAGGACAGCACAAAAAATAATGAAAGAAAAAATAAGAAAAGAAACACAAGTTCACAGTACAATCTATAAATCACACATTTTGTGTCTGGCCTTCCAATATCTGCTCCACATGGATCCAGAGCTCAGTGCACGGCAGAGTGCCAAATGAATGGCGTCCATTTCTTCATTGGAGTCGCACAGTTTACTAAGTGGACTCTGGGCAATGCCTATCATGTTTAGATGCTTGGATAAACAGTCGTGGGCAGTGTAGATTCAAAAATCGGCTACAGATCTATCTCGTGGCCATTTTGGAATATGAAGGAGTGTTGCGGGGGGGGGGTTAAGGGGATATATAAATAATTATTCCGATTTTTAAACTATTAGAATCACAGTCTTGAAATTTGGTAAGCAGGATCCTCTCATAGTGTAGAGATACGCCACAAAATGGGTTTCGTGAAAATAGACCCCCCAAGTGGCGTCGAGGAGCTTAAGGGGCGTTATAGATAATTACTTTTCCATTTTTAAACTCCTGGTAGCACAGTCTTTAAATATGATAAAAGAATCCTTTTATGGAGTAAAGATTCAATATATAATGTGTTTTGTGAAAGTCAACCTCCCCAGGTGGCGTTGCGGGGTCTCAAGGGGCTCTGTAGATATTTTTTTTCCCATTTTTAGTTTATTAGAGACTCGCAGTCTTCAAATTTGGTAAGAAGATTCCTTTCTTAGAGTAGAGTTCCGCAACAAAATAGGTTTTGGGAAAACAGACCCCAAAGTGGCGTTGCGGGGGCTCAAGGGGGGTTATAGATAATTATTCCCATTTTTAATCTATTAGACGTACAGTCTTGAAATTTGGTAAGCATATTCCTTTCGTTGAGTACAGAACCACCGCTATAAAATGGGTCTCGTGATAATTAACCCCAAGTTTCATTTCGGGGGATTAAGGGGCGTAATAAATAAATATTTCCATTTTTAAACTATTCGATCTACCTGCTTGAAAATTGATAGGCATGTTCCTTTCATGGAAAAGAGTTCCTCAAACAAAGAGTAAAGCAAAAATCGACACCCAAAGAGTGTTGCGAGGGATGAAGGGGAGTTATAGGAAAATAATCCTGTTTTAGAATTGTTAGACCTGTGTACTTGAAATTTGTTAAGCATGTTCCTTTTGTTAAGCAAGGGGATACTGGGGCGTGTTGACAAAAAATTTCTTTTTTCTAATTACAAGAACTATAATAATGGAATTTGGTTTACATTTTTCTTTTGTTGAATTGAAACCCGCTAAGAACAGTTTTTGAGAGAATGACTGTCAACGGAATTATAAGGATGGGGTGTGGGGGGGGGGGTATTGATAGTAAAAATTTTACCCTTTTATATTTAGATTTGAAATTTGGCTTCCATGTTTATTTTATGGAGTAGAGATCCACCTAAAATTGGTTTTGCCGAAATCCACTTTGTTCTAGGGTTATGAAAGTGTAAACATCATTCTATACTCTATTTTAGAGAATATTAGATAATACAAATTAGTTCTGTCCTTTTTTTTATCAAGAGGCGAGAGTTACAGGTATAAGTATATATTTTCAATACAATAGAATTCTTAATGCTAGGACTTAGATATCAATATTTTATATATATAAACAGATATATTTATAAAACATCATGAAATACCCAGCGAAGCGGGAGGGTAGCAGCTAGTCAAATATATCAGCGTTTTCAAGAATACGATTTATGTAACGAATATGTTATAAATGTTAAACTATTTTTCGTGTAATGTAAAGGACCAAGAATACATTATTATTACTGTAAAATCACTCTGAGAAATTAATTCTAAAATTTAAAGTTCTAGATAAGGGTGAGTTGCAATCATGTTAAGGAATTTTATCGTAAAACCTAAAAATAGCTATTTAAGTTCTGAAGTTCATTATTTCATGCCAGCTTTATGAGAGAGTGTTGTAAAATTGAAGTTTTCAAAAATAAGAAAAAAACACAGCCTGAGTGATATACATTTATTATGCATCCGATAATCACATTTACACAAACTGATATACATAGAACAAGTGAAGAATTACATACAATAAGAATACAATTTTATTTACAGATGTAATAACAAAAAGTCCTTTTAATAAAATTTTAATCTTACGAATTTCTTGTACACACACATTCAAAAAGATATATAAACGAATCTTTTTTCAAAATGTTTTGTTCTATTACAAATGTACGTGCGGCAATACCTTTTTTTATTTTATACTTTCTTACGATATCTTCAAAAATCTAATAATGAAACCACATAACACAAAAAATACAAATATTTGTGGGTGAAAGGTAAAATAAAGTCAGTGACATAAATATATATGTTGCTACTCCCATAAAGCTACTCAATTTCATACAATGTGCGCCTTTATATGCATGCGAGTATGCAATTAATTACATGAAACACATTTACACTAACACTCCCTCCCACCCGCCCACATTCATGCCAAATATACAAGTATATGCATAAAGGACAAAAAAAACAGACATTCACACTCCCGCCCACCCACCCACATTCATACAAAATATGCAAGTTTATGCATAAAGAACAAAAACACACACACAAACACACATTCACACTCCCGCTCATCCACCCACATTCATACAAAATATGCAAGTTTATGCATAAAGGACAAACACACACACACATTCGCACTCCCGCCCACCCACCCACATTCATACAAAATATACAAGTTTATGCATAAAGACAAACACACACACACATTCGCACTCCCGCCACCCACCCACATTCATACAAAATATGCAAGTTTATGCATAAAGAACAAACACACACACACATTCGCACTCCCGCCCACCCACCCACATTCATACAAAATATGCAAGTTTATGCATAAAGGACAAAACACACACACTCACACATTTACAAATAGCACATAAACAACACACACCACCGCCCCCACCCACCCACATTCATACAAAATATGCAAGTTTATGCATAAAGGACAAACACACACACATTCGCACTCCCGCCCACCCACCCACATTCATACAAAATATGCAAATTTATGCATAAACGACAAACACACACGTTCACACTCCCGCCCCACCCACCCACATTCATACAAAATATGCAAGATTATGCATAAAGGACAAACAAACACTCACACACACATTCACACTCCCGCCCACCCACCCACATTTATAGAAAATATGTAAGTTTATGCATAAAGAACAATATAAAAACATTTACAATATAAACACACATTTATACTCACGCACATTTACACTAAAAGCGCAGACTGTTTCACGAATAATCATAACATATTAAAAACAAAATATTCATGCATAAGAGATGTGTTCAAAACTATCCACTTTTTTCATAAGTTAAAATACCGGCATTTCGATTTAATAATTTTAAATTGATATCTTTCAAAGTATACCAATTTGTATATCATACATTTCTCCCAACGATTTTTCCACTGTCGGAAGTAGCTCTTATACGTCTTTTTTAAAATCCGATGCTTTCCATATTTGTCTTCTAAGGACTAAATCTTTTCAGAAACATTTTTAGGCTTGATAAGTATAGAGATAATACATTAAATCATGTCAGGATAGTATAGAGCGTTCCAATGCTTAGTTCTGTTGCGCTTCAATATGAAAATTTATTATCAAATATGAAGAATAGTCAAGAAATCAGTTAATTTAAAGTTGCTGCCAGTGTTGCTTACCGCTAACAAGTTCAACCGTTTTTGTCTTAACATCATGAATGTTTAACAAAACAGTCTTTGGTGATGGTTTTATGATATGGAGTATTCTTGTAAAAATTACGACTGTCAAATAAAACTCACCGAAAATGTTTAAATATTACCGTGAACTTGCATTTTTTATTTATTTATTTATTTTTTCGCTTTGGGGAACTTGAAGGCTTTCAATGTGATTACTCCGACTTTATTTGCATTGTTTCCTCTTAGGAGTTGACAAGCTGCAGACAAAAATTAATGCAGATGCTTTGTGCAAGTTTTTCTGTCTCTCGTCAGAAAAAAAAATTGATAGTGCTCAAGTACACTTTCTCGCTCATCTGTAGACTGCCAAGCCATTAGTATTTTCTGGAGGAAGGGCGAAATTTCTAAGTGTGCATTAAAATTCCCTGCATATATTCACCAAAACACGCCTCGTTTTATTCATTTTGTACGCGGAAATCGCAATGTACGCGGATAAGTTTTGAACACACCATTACATTCATGCATATACACCGGATTTAGAAAACAAAAATGTGGTAGTGTAGTATAGGGGGGGGGGTGTTGGCGATGTCAATGTTGTTTGGTGACCAAAATCGATCGCGAATCTACTTCACTTAGCGATAGGTGACCGGAAGCCAGAATGAATTCGTTATCTCACCATAATTTCTATATAAAAATCGCCAAATCCAAAGAAAAATCGCCAAATCCAAAGGCCCCCTTTACTGCACTTTAACCCAAAGATATTTTTCAATAATTTTTATTTTTAAATTCACTTTTGGGAGTATAATATTTTAAATCAGGGATAGGCAATTGTGTTGTCTCGGGAGACACATCGTGGTTAGTAACGATAGCACCTTTTAGAATGATTACATTCATTGGTTAACGATACGTTTGAAAAAAAAGTAATGGATTGAAGTACAAGGGAAGGGATAGTCTTCCATAGTACAAGTTAAGGGAATCTTGCTATAAGAAGAATTTTTCTGAGTGTCTTGGCGATCATAAAATATTCTTAGTGCATCGCTCTTTGCCTATACCTGTTTTAAACCATTTTACGAGGGTCTTGTTTATATGGTTTTAGGATTGCCGCAAATAGCATTGGATTGCCCAAAAAGTTCGTGCTGATTTTTAAGGAAAATTGAAACGCAAGGGGTATAAATTTTAGTATACATTAATTAAATTATGTAGGTGTCATTCTATTCTGCAAGCTTTGTCTATCTTTTAGGCAACTTGAAGATTCATTCCTTCAAAAACATTATCAGATTTTTCAGCAAAACACTTCCGCTTAATATTTATTTCAACCAAAGAGTTGAAGTTATTCCCATCAAAGGTATTTTGCAATGCTCGAAATAAAAAGAATCCAGAAGGGGCGAGGTCTGGTAATTTTGGTGGATGGAGTAGAGCATTCCAAGCGATCTCCAACAAATTGTGTCGAGTTATCAAAGACATGAGATCGTGTATAGTCCCGAAGAAACTAGACGTCCGGTTGATTCTCTATTTCGGGATGTTTTTGTTCAATTACTGTCTTTAATTCATCTAATTAAGAACAATACTTTTATGAATTAATTCTTTCGTTCTTTGGTAAAAGCTCATTATGCAGGAATTTTTTTCTCGTTCCACCAAATACAGAAAATAATATTTTTCGGATAAAAGGGTCTAAAGGAAGATCTTTTAGCGCAACTTCTTTCGTTATAAATTATTCAATTTCACCCTTATTTCTACTTGCTTCAAAGATGGTATCCCTTCGTTATGTTTATAGATCGAGTTGCGAATGGAAATGCAATTCGTCAAACTTTTCACCGTTTATCGTTGGAAAACCATACATCAAAAGTGGTTTTCGTAGATTGTTTTCTCAAAATACTGTTTTGGATAAATGATTTTTAAACAATAAAAGTTTCAATCTGATCTTTCTCTGTGTTGGGGTCTACTAAAGCTTCTATTTCATCAAGGTTCAAATCTTCCATTTTGATCTTTGCAGAGTACTTCCGCACAGTTCTTTTGCTACAGGACTTTCTCCATTAATTGCATTTTTTGTTTTCCGCTTGTATGGCCATTTTGCCTTTCCAGTGAAATAAAGCTCTTTAGTGTCTAAAAGGCGTTTTTTAAAATTTACTTCCTATTCAAGGAAAATAAAGCTAGCAGTATTAATGTATCTTAACCGAACTTGCTTCCATATATTTATTTTCAGTTATTCTAGTATTATCAGACCTTTTCGTATGTCACCTACCGGCACGAATGTTTTGTGGACAACCCAATAGAACTAACATAATACTTTAATGCAAAAATTATATATTTGTGTGTGTACCAAACTTTATGATCTCTTTTAGATTAAAATAAATTTTGCAACATACAAATTTATAACAATAAAACATTAAATGTTTTAACGAATATTGAAAATAGTTTTTTTTTAAATTATAACTTTAAAAATATTTAGAAATTTTTAAAACACAATTTCGACCCTTACAAACAAGAATAAAAAGCATTAAATATAGTCTTTCCGTTTTTCTTAGCTGTATACAGAAGCAAATACTCATTTTTTACCTTTTTCGTTATAGGTTATTGATTTTTCTTTCTGCTTACATGTAATACCTTTGCTATCATTTTTCTTAAATCTCTTACTTACTGGAACTATCTCAGCTTGCGAATTATTTTCTTGTTGGATCGAATTTTTCTTGGTGATAATTTCAGGAAAAAGGAAAAATGTTCCAGAATTTCAGCGACTTTGCAATCCAGGCTAATTTCTTTTAAGATTTTGAGGCCATCCGGTATAGTGGTTAGTGACGCTGACTGCGGGGACGTAGGGCTTGGTTTCGAATCTCGGAGGAGGCATAGATGTTTGTAAATGTATAGTGCCTTCGCGGGCATGTGGGATACTCAAAATAGCCATCGAGCCGCAAGTTCTCTCGGAAGGTTGGTGGAAGATTAAGTGAGATGGAAGGCCCTGGATAGAGCCATGCAAAACCGCACTGTTTCCAGCAGGATTCTCAAAGCTAAAGATAACGACAGATGTAAGAATTTAGCCCCAGCAGCGATGAATTTCGTGGAGCTTTATCTGATGTTGCTGTCGATCAATTGGCACAAGTAACAAGATTTGTTCTTCGACAATGTTCTTGAGCTCTTCTTTTCCGCATTTTCGCCTGTACTTATGATGGATCGTTTTTTCAGTTATAAAGCTAAGAATTCTTTCGTCTTTTATATTCTTCTATTGTTGAATTTGTTCTTGGTGGTTGAGTTCACCTTCTAGCACAGTTTTTATATGTTTATAAGTTTTTGAAATCTTGAATCAATTTTGATTATTTACATAAATTTTTTCAGACAGTAAAAGTTCGATGTAAAAGCTTTTGTCGTTATCAGATCGAGAACTCTTCCATTATGTTCTTTTGTTGCACAATTTTATATTTTTTGACTATTCTGTCTTCCAGCGCAGTGGAACTTAATTTAATTTCCGTTTAACAAAACATCTTCAATTTAAGATTTTTCACTGGATACACTTGATTTAATAAGACAGTATAACTCTGAAAGAAGTAGAAGTAATTATTTCTTCCATTGCGTAAAGTTGAGAATTTTTTCCTTTAGTTTTTTCCTTCAGCTTCTGAATGTGCTGTTGAATGGATTAAACCATCTTCTATGCAATAAAAAATGTATTTATACGTTTTGGGGAGGGAGAATCTACAGATCTCTGGATTTTTCTGCAGGATTTCGTTGATATAAATATATCGCCTACGATTATAAAAACTATCCGGTGGAAGAAATATTTTCACTTGGAAATATATTTCCGCGAATGCACAATTGTTAAGTTCTTTCTGAATTTAAATTATTAGACAAACAATGATAGCATTTTAACAATACTTGTACCATAACAATGTTTTTTATTATAGCTCCTTGCAATAAAAATCTATTGTTGTATATTTATAATAGTTCTAAACTGTATAATGCCGTGTTTCTGTTTTTGTTGTCATAAAGGTTTGTTGTGGGAAATGCAACAAAAAAAAATTTGGAATGTTACGGATAGTTATATAAGCTGCCACTGAAAATATACAAAATAAGAGGCTCTAAAAATTAAAAGACAATTGCTTAAAACTAACCATTTTGATTGAAATGGAACTATTTTCATTTATTAATTGAACGGGTGTAATAGCTTTACAAAGGGGGTGCGAGCATATTGAAAAATCAAAAACAAAAGATTATTTTTAAAAAATTATTAATTTACTGAAAGTAAACAAACAAAATACATTCTGACAAAAAAGAAACATATACACATTTACACTATTATAATGCACTTATAAAGGCATCAGTATTGCACATGTATTTTATAATTAATTTAGCTATCCTAAGTAAAGGAAAAGTTAAATAATTACCGTTGGCTCCATGGGCATGTTATATGTAAAACTATATGTAAAAAGAGAGGAGAGAGAGAGAGAGATTAACTCTTATCTTAATATTTTGTTCGTTTTATAATTAATCCCTTAACCGCCGATTAAAAGATCAGGATTTGATCCCCATGCCACCATTTTCCACAATGGCGTGCGTATGTGATGTATCGAGAAGGGGAAGAAAAGGAATAAATGAGAAAATCCCTCGTAAACACTGTCAGGGTTTTTTTATTGCATTCCAAAGCCTTCGGAATATTTTTTTAAATATTAGTGCACAGAAAAGATCGTACTTCGGAAGTACGTAGATATACGTCCTGGGCAATTAACGTTTTGGCTGAGCGAGACATTTATGTACAGTGGTCGCTGGTTTAAGTCACATTATAGCTTTAGCGTCAAAGTATATCATTATCAAATTCAATACATTGTTATTGCATGGAGGGGAAGCGCGATGGAAATTATGATTGAATATTGGGTCGCAAATATTAAGAGTTTGAGAAGCACAGCTTTAACTTATTTGAATTTTCAAAATAAAGAGGTAAAATCTATCTTCTCCCTTGGCATTTATGATAATTTTAGACATTAAAAGAAATTTATTTATGTATACACATAATAATTTTTATAATTAATTTTTCACTTTATTTTTAATGTATTGAGTGCAGAAAGTTGACATCAACGGCATCAGTAATAAGTTGTAAAGATGTTAGTTACAAATAGAAAATGCATTGCTTTAAAGAAAATATCATCAAATAGCAACAATTTTTTTATAAGAGAATATAAAATAATCCCTCCATGTAGTTTTACTGTTAATTAGCTCACTAAAATGTTTCGATGACTAGTTCTAGCAACATCAAAGAAAACAACTTTCTGAGTGGCCAAGAAAAAAACCTTTCACCGTATGGTTATTTTACAAATGTGAATTTTAAACCATTTTTAAAAATAATGCAATTATTTTAAATCGAAGTCATTCATACTATTGATTATTTCAGTGGTAGAGAATACTATTTGAGAGAGAGGAAGTAAACACCACCGATTTTCTTGGCATTTCCAAAGCATTGTCTTCTCCCCTATTAGGGAGATTGGGGTCGTTTCTGACACCTCGAATTACACTTGGAGTTCCGGCTTGTAAGAGGGTCCAGCAGTGGGGTGTCTCATGGCCATCATTTCAGCTGGGCGAAAGGTGAAATAACCCCGCAATATTTAGGGGCGCACGGAATGGTGTTAAGCTATCCACAGAAAAAGATGCCAATTTTGCATTTTTGGAGAGTGATAACGTCACATCAGAAAACTATCCGAATAAGATACAGCATCCTATATGACTGTGGAAGAACGTAAAACCCATGGATATACGAAATAGAGAATGTAAGAGAAAGCTTTAATTTTAACATGGAATGAAGATTTTTTTATGAAATATTGCTTTGGAAAAAATAAAGAATTAAATTTTGAATAGTACGAGGGCAATTTGGAAAGTAACCTCCGAATCGCTGTAAAAAATAAACCAGGACACACACAGAGAGGGGAAAATTTATTTACATATCAAAGGTACAACTCTCCTCTGTTTTTCAACATTGTCTCGCTGATTATTCAAACACTTCTCGTACCGTTTTACCAATTTACCAATTCCTTTTGTATAAAAAGCAGTCGCCTGCGATTTAAACCAATGTGTCACAGCGTTTTTAAGTTCCTCATCGTCATTGAAATGCTGTCTCTCCAAGCCACTTCTTCATTGCAGTGAACAGATGGTAATCACAAGGAGCCAAGTCCAATAAGTCCAGGATGGTAATCAAACGGAGGATGTTGAAACAAATCCCATCTGAAATTGCGGAAACCCTATCGTGTTCTTACAGCAGTGTGAGGGCAGTTATCATGCAAAAGCACAACTCCAGAACTCAGTAGGTGGCCACGACGTTTGTTCTGGATGGCTTTTTTTTTGTTTCTTCAACGTGCGACAGTAAACTTCAGAATTTATTGTTGTTCCCTGTGTCATGAATTTGATCAATAAGATTCCTTGAGCATCCCAAAAGACGGTAACCATCTGCCTCCACACTGACAAAGTTTCCTTAGCCGGATTGAAGAACCGGTATGTCCTCATGCCATAGACTGTTGTTTTGTCTCAGAATTGACATGCACTCGCCAAATTTCGTCACCAGTCACTATTCGGTTAAAAAATTTCTCCCCATTTGTGTGTTACCGGGAAAGAAATTCTCCGTGAGCATTTTCGATATTCATCGAGCACAAAACTTTTGGTAGCTTAATGTTCCTGTGACTGCCTCATGCAAAACTGTCCGAGAAATGTTTGGACAGTGTTTTGAAATTTAGGAGATTGTGAAATTACGGAGCAAATGAATTTTTTCATTGATTTCTTTGATAAGATCAGCACCCACTACAGACGACCTTCCACTCCGGGATTCCTCATGGGTGTTTATTCTTTCGACCTTGAAAAAGCGTATCCATTGACGCACTAAACATTCACTCATAATGTTTGGCCCGTATACGACACACGATTCACGATGGATATCCGCTGCCGACAGTGTTTTGGCCAAAAGAAATCTTGTCACTCCTCGCACCTCACATTTCACGGGATTTTCTATGGCAACACTCATTTTGTCACGTTATAACTATCAAATTCTTGGCCCTACGACACTGTAACTCCCCGACTGGAAGCTTACTGAATCAGAGACTGCTTGTGCATTCCATTGAGAGCACTCCGAACCGTACATCCAGCGCCACGCCCAAACGGCGGTTAGTTTCCGAATGGTCCTCATATTTTTATTATTTGGTTTTAAACTTCTCATATTGTGTTCTTCTGGTAAATTGTGTAACTCATTTAGTTTGCCTGTTACACAGTAATTTTGTACTTTGTTTGTTAAGGGGTCTCAGGGGTGTTAACTTCCTCTACAGGGTTGAAAATATAAAGAATTTTCAAATACATATAACTCTTTGAAATTAAGATTAGATAATTCGAATCTTTAACACATTATTTATGAAGGAATGGAGCTTCAGAAAAGTGTATAAAATAATTAAAATATAATCATAATTTTAAAAATTAAAAGCATATGAAAATAAGAAATATTAATTTTTACTGCACGCATGCTATTTTCAAAAGTATTAGCTTTAATTACTAGCAATAAGTTGATTTATAAAGTTAAATGTATCCTTATTATACACCGTAGTATTTTTAAATAAATAGAATAATAAATTATATTTTTTAAATATTTTGAAATACAAATAATATATTATTCATAAATTACTAGGGCTTAAAGAATATGATACATTTTATAATTCTATAAATTTTTATACTTCAAAGTGTACTATTTTAGAAAATAGCGTGATCAACGCAAAATTTACTTAATTTTTATTACAAAATATTTCTTAAAATTATGCTTATAATTTTTAAAATTTTGATTATATTTCAAACATTTTGTACTTTTTTTGAAACCATAATCCTTTGTAAATAATATGTAAAAGATTCGAATTACTTAATTTAAATTTAAAAAATGTATACCTGTTTGAAAATTGTTTATATTTTCACTCCTCGAGACAAAATTAACACCCCTGAGACTTCTTAAAGGAAAAAATTCATTAATTGTTAAATACTTTCAAATTGAAAAAAAGTGTAAGAGATATTTATATTCACAACATTGAGTAGGTACGAAATTTGGGACATTTTTTTCCATCACAACAATCTGTTCATATGACATATAATAGAGACAGCCAAAAATTAGTTCTGGTGCAAAGTTGCAAAACTATTAAATATGGATCTCGTAATAATAGTCTATCAATTTTTAGATCAATGCTTATACAAATTTAAATTTTTGTAGTTACGTCATAATTAATCATCAAACAAGATTTTAAAAAATCAGATTATATATAGATAAAGAACATCGCAAATGCTTGCGAAAATTCAAAGACGATATCATGATTTGTATCAAATTCATTGACTTATTTTAAGTAGAAAATATTTAGATTTCGATAATCTCTATTTTTTAATTCAAGAATTTGTTCATTTGTCTATTTAATAACAAATAATACAAATAACTACTTTAAAAAAATTTAAACAGCAACTTTTTGATATATATATGGACTGTGATAAGAAACTTCATTGTTCATTCTGTCCTGTACGTTAAAAGTCATTTTTAAAATCGATTTAGTTGTATGACTACATTCGAGTTCCTTGCTTTTGCAAAAGTGTATAAATAAATATTTTTTTTTTATATTTAGTGTCATTTGAATTAGAGTATACATATAAAAGTGTCTTAAGAATAGTTTTGAAGGAAAAAAATATAGTTTTAATGCACTTTTTTGTGTAGCCTTAACCTATTTCAAAACATTTTCATTTTATGAAAAATACTTCTATAATAGCCATTTTTTTATAGTTATTACTTCTCTACAGAGCCGCAACTAGGATTTTTGAAAATCAGATTCATTTCAGGATATCAAATTTTGATCTAATTTTCAGAGGTATTGTCGATTAAAATAATAACCGGTACTTTTTGTTAAAATTTCTCAATTCGGATGTATTAAAATACGAATAAACATACTTCTAAAATATAAATTTCAAAGATCTTTTTTTAGGCTCTGTAGAGAAGTATTAGCTATATATAGTCAAAAAAATAATATTATAGAAGCAGTTTTCATAGACGGAGAATAATTTGAAAACATGTCATTCTGTTTTCATTTGTTGCCAAAAAATTGCATTTAGGTAATTTTTTCTTGTAATAATATTCTTAAAACAATTTTATATGTATATCCCAATTCAAGTGACATAAAGTATTGAAATATTTTATGAATTTATGCACCTATTAATAATTTCGGTTTGGAACGTATACTTTATGATAAAAATTTCTTTTCTTTCACACATATACACAATCAAAAGACTTTATTTAATCCTGTAAAATAAATGACTTTTAAGAAAATTTAAATTACATTTGATATTGCAGTTGCTTTATCCTAACTCTGTAAATATATTTATCTTATAAACTTGTAAAAAGACATCCTTTAGTAATTATATTATTCATTTTGTGTTAAACTGCAACTTAAATCAATGCTTATTTATGTTATTCTGAATGAAAATAAGTTATATTATTAAGTTACAAAATAATATTTTAAGCCACGACTTAAAATAAGCGAGCGATTTTTTTAAAAAATATTATCAGCATTTATATTATGTAGTCAAATAAAATTTTTTTAAAGAAACTTCAACAATATCGCAACGCATGCTAATGTGAAAGCAAATGTAATATAATGCTATTTAAATAGATAATATTTTAAATTTATATACAGATTTTTCTCCCATATATAAGAATGAAGATAGGAAAGTATTATATAAAATTCATTTTTCCGCGAGAATGAATTCTATTCAAATTCCTTGTAGGTTATTTAACGCTTTGTAGGGAATACTCAAACAAATGTAAATTTTTCGTATGAATTTAATGCATTTCCTCGAGAATGAAAATCCACATGACTTGAGAAAGAAACAGTTTGCTTACATTTAATCAGATTTGTGTTTATTGGCTGTTCCATTTAAAATCAAAAAGGAATTTCTACTATATAGAAACCTTTCGAATGAATTTTTTATTTCCAATTAAAAAATTCGAAATCTCAATAATTATTATCAAAGATCGAAATTTCTAATTTAATTCATAGTATATATATTATGATTATATATATAATAACAGAATATACTAAATTGTTGCGTCTAATTTAACGCTAAACAGTATGTAGAGATATAACAAGACAGTACAGGTAAAGGTATAAGATGGCCTCAGTAATACAATACAAACTCTTAGACTTTGAACTAAGATCGTAGGGTTAAAAAGTATTTCAAAACTCCAACCTTCCCCTTTTTTACTTATAATCCTGGTCTAAACTAAAAATAATTTCTAAAAATATAAAAAAAACCATATTATTATAAAACAACACAGGGTGATCTATTTACTTGTAAATAAATAATAAACGTAAAAAGCTAACAACTAATTTGAAAAATGTAATCGTTAACAACCTAAAAGATTAAAAACATTTAGCCATCTAACTGGAATGGAGTCTGTACTAATGACGACCCCTGGAAAGAGAGTATTAAGCGTTAAAATCATTAATTAAAAATACTTTAAATTACCTCTCTATAACTTGCATTCAGAAAATATGAAAACCACATAATGTTAAGAATTAGAAAGAAGAGAAGTATACAATAAAAATTAAGAGTTTTCTTTCAAAAAATATCTACCATATTAATTAATGGTACCATTAAATTTATAGTAGAATAATTAACAGGAAAGATGAAATCGAAGAGAAATGTATATTAAATCGATAAAATTAAGATATAAGAAAAAATTAAACGAGTCTTACAGTAGTCGCATATGATGTGTAACATCTGACATGTTATCGTGGTAAACACGCAATAGTAACTCAAATCCTGAAAAAAAATGAATTGGGTAGGATTGGAAATAATGTTCTATCGAATAATTATATCTTTAATGAAAATTTTACTTAATTAACACAAGAAGTAATGCAATTTTTTTTCAAAAATAATTATTCTTGTTTAGTTTGGGGAAGAGCGAAGACAATATGCTTATAACTAAAATATGACACATATACTTGTGATTTCAAAGTATTTAAAAACAGTTGAAAAACAGCGTCAATAACAATACCACTGTTAGTTGTCGAAACATTTCGATTTGTGTTCATTTCAAGCTTGAATTCATCATTCAAAAAAGCTATGAACGGCTCAGCTTCTGGCAAACTGAAGTTAACGTTAGAATCACCACTCGAAATCACGGGAAGCGAGTGATAGTTTTTTTTAAAAGAGCAGAACCACCTTCGTTATATGGTAAAAATACATGCAGGAAATTTTTAATATTTTGAACCGTTTGATTCGGAGAAATGTATACGAAAACTGAAATAATTGTTTTCGAATTTCATACACAACGAGCCCTGAGACTTGGACAATTGAGCTTAAGAATCGCAAGTGTATCCTCGGTTGAAGTCTAATAAAACTTGCTGTGGATTTAGAGTCAAGAAAATTAAATCGAGTTTTTGAAATGGTAAATTTAACAATATAAAAAAGACTGGCAGCTTGATGGCTACTAGAGTTAAACACTGATGCGAGGGTAGCGAAGAGACACCACGAAGTGCGCTGATTGGTCAAATGAAATGGCACACTTTCCCCGACTTCCTGTTACACATTTCCGTCCCTTTTCACGAAATCACTCCTACAAATATCCAGCAACCTGGAGGAACGATGTTACACATCAAAAACATACTATACCAATAACATTTTTTACTTTATATTTAAATACAAATTCGCAAGATATTGATTAACGAAAATGGTATTGTGTAAATGATGATATCTATAAAAATAAGCAAAGAGAACGAAAGAAAAAAATTATAAAGATTCATCGAAAGCTGACATATGTCATGTTCACTTGTTTTTCTAGAGCAGTGGTCTTCAAACTTTTTCGAGTCAAGGAACCCTTAGAACTATAAGGAGATTTCAGGGAACCGTATTCCACATCCACAAAACATGTAAACTCCGACCTGTTTGCTGCAGGACTCTACTTGATAGAAAGTGTTTGCATTATCAAGAGTTTGATTAGATCACTATGAATTATGAGTTTAAAAGGTAAAAATTTTCTAACTCACTGCAAAAATGCGGAAAGGAGAACAGACTAAACTGACTCCGGTGTCCAATCAATTTGAAAGGTGAAAATTAAAATATACTAATTTTGTAAGTCGTTATAACTTTTTGAACTTCTGTGGAAATTTTATACTAATGTTTTTATTTTTAAAACACTTAATCAATTAGATAATGTGCAACACCAATTCCAGGGTATGAGTTTATATAGTATAATTCAATAGATACCAATATAGCATCAAATAATAAATGGCGCAATTGAAACACGGCATCTTCAACACCAGGTACAAAAATACTCCAATTCAAATATTAAAAAAGACATCATCATTAATTAACATAAAGGAAAAAAATAAATCTGAAGCTGAAAGGTAAGTTATAATTTAAAACTGATTTGATATTAAATTCGTGTCTATAAGTTGCAAACTGCATGAAATTTATTAAATATCCTCACAGCTAGATCACAAACAGGCTGCTTTTGAACACTAACAATGTATAACGAATATATAGAAGAAAATATGTTCTACAAATATATAATTATTTATCTTTAAAATAATTTTTTTAGTATTTAAATACCTTTCAAATTATTGTGCGGTCAAAACTTTTTGAGAAATTTTATATAGTCTCTCTATATGTTTTTAAACAAATTTATGGAACAATTCTTTTATAAACGGTTTTTAACGAAATCGAATGATAATGGACTTATCGATTGTATGCATAGTTAAATTATTATTAAGCAAAAATGAATATAATAATTTTAAATATTGATATATGTAATACCACTCCAATCCTGAATTTTATCATCATTGAAGACAAATGCATCTTTTTTTTATCATAAATATAACAAGAAACTCTAAAACCAAAATTTAAATTTTATGCATCCGAAAACTAATGAGCTTCCAAATGATAAAGGTTGTTTTTCTTCAAAATTTTGCACTTGTGCACGTGTATTTGCGTAATTCATTTGCAAGACAATTTTGAAACGAAGCAATTATTATTGATGGCTAAGGTACCATTTGACTTTGTGTAATTAGGCACTATTGATAACTTAACGTAGTCGAAATCCAAATTAGTACTGCATTCCTTTAACTAGTAAACAAATTATTTTGTTCTGTAAAATTCAATTCAGACGTCTCCGAAAGAAACTTAAAGTGAATTCCTAATTTAAGGACATCAAAGCGTAAATAGCAAAGAGTAATGGTTTGGAATGAAGGAAAAACTTGTTTTGAAGACGTTAAATCTACAGAAATTGAATTCTCTTAGAAACTATCGACTTAATGATTTAAAATAAAATTGATTCGAACTTTTTATAAGAGAAATAAGCTATCACTATATAAAAGAAGTTCAGTTTCATTTTCTAGGAGTGCCGGTATTTAGTTGTTAGCTTCTTTCGATATTTTTTTCATCATGATGTTTCGTGCCAATGTCTGGTTAACGAGCAAATCATCATGGTATTCAAAATTTATCTAAAGAAATTAATGTACTTTCAGTGATTTTATATAAAAATCGACCAGTTTAAGAAATGTTTATTTGTCAAAGAGATATTTTAATTCTTGATCGGCATTATTTTTTTGGTATTTCAGCTAATTTGTGCTGTGAAAAGTTCAGAGGTACTGGCTTGGATCATTACGGGATGTTTCACCTTTTATTTGAATTTGGAATAAGTAAAAGAGGATTATACTAGCACATCGATACAATTTTAAAAGTTTTTTTTAAAGAAAATGAGCCAGTAAAGAGATTAAATAATTTTAAGGTATCCGACTGGTTGCGACAAATTTTTTAAAAATAAGTTATAGTTTGAAAAAAACTAAAAAACACGCTTTTATACTGAATCGAACTAAAAAATAAAGAAATAATTCTTAATAAAGAATAAAATGATTAACGAGAAAATGAATGTCATTGTGGTAAAAGCGTGGGGTGCTTTGTACTAAATTTTTACACTAATTCAGCTTTTCGGAATATAAGTTAGAAATTATAACAATGATACATTTATAGAACACCCCACGCTTTTACCCCAATGACATTAATTTTCTCCTTAATCATTTTATTCTTTATTAAGAATTATTTCTTTATTTTTTAGTTCAATTCAGTATAAAAGCGTGTTTTTTAGTTTTTTTTCAAACTATAACTTATTTTTCATTTTTTTAGTTCGAACTACAGTAAAAGCGTGTTTTTTAGTTTTTTAAACTATCATTTATTCATTGGTAAATTTATCCTTGAGTTTTATTTGGAGCCGGAATTACGTGGCTGCTGGATTTAGTCTTGCTCTTCAATGAATTTTTTATTAAAGGGTCTGAAATATATATTTATTCTCTCCGTTTACGGGGCCTCGGATGAGTCCCGTATCGTTATATATTAGATTCCGTCTCAAAAGATCAGGTCAAACAATTAAAAGTGTGTTAAGTAGAAAAAGTTCAAATTAAAAAATATTTTAATGTACCACAAAAAGTATAAAATTCTTCTTTTCGTTTTTTTCCCCCACATTTTCATGCACTGTGATCCACTTCTGAGCTGTGGTCCAAATTTCAAGTCTCTAACTCAACGGAAAGTCATACAGTTTAAAATCAATTACAAAATTCCACCCGGACAGACATTCCAGAAAGAGAGTGAAAAAAACATGGTAATATCAAGAGTCAATCAAATTATTCCCTTTTTAACGCATTGCTATAATGTTAATTCGTATCATCACTACTAAGTGTATTGCTTCATAAAAATAAAAAATATTTAGCAGTCAGAACATAAAATTTTTTTTTCTCATGCACAAGCCTTTTTTTTTAATTTTCATTTTCAGAAAAATGTTTATATTATGGTTTGAAATTGCTAACACCCACCCACCCTCCACTTTCTCAGATACAGAACACTTTTTTTGTTTGTTTTATTTCTATTACGCAAGTGTATTTTATACATGCATATAATTAGTTTTAAATTCAAAACACTCCCTTTAGGGTTACACCTTATTCTTTTAGTCGATAAATCTGAAATTAGTCGCCAAATCTGGAAATGATATGTGAAATTAGTCGCCATATCTAAAAATGGTATATGGAACTAGTCGCCAAATTTAAAAATTATATATGCAACAAGTCGCAAGATCTGGAAAAAGTATGTGGAATAGTCGCCAAATCTGATTATCCTTACTCCTGACGATCCTGAAAAGGACAATGGAACAAAATTATGAAATTATTGTATTGTCATCGGTCCTTGACAAGTGTGCGAAATTTCGAATGAATCCGATCTTTTTTAGTGGGTAAAAATCGAGTTCTAAAATTCCGTTACATGCAAGTGAAACTTATAAAAGCGTGTTAAAAAAGGAGATGTGGGGATTTTATTGTTATTTTTAGATTTGCTTGGTGCATTTTGAGAAAAAATGTGCTAAAATTAGGAAGATAAAAAGAAATTATTATTACTAAAATGGGTAAAAATTGACAAAAAATAGCATAAACGCGACCCATTCTGCACCAAAGGTTTATGAACAAATTTTCAATTTTTTCAATCTAATGTGTTGCTATATTATTCAATTTTAAAATGACCTTCAGGATAAGAGATATTTTCTTTTTACAAAAACTTTTTTCGGTTACTATATGAAAATTCTTAAAAAGACAGTGATTATATTCACATAAGGGACTGTAAATTTTGTAATAAAACAGTGATTGATAAATCTGAAAGTTGAAACAATTCTACTATTATACAGAACTTACTAAAAAATTCCAGTTAATTATGTTCAAAACTTTTTAGCAATCGCTGACCCCTTTTGATTATTTTCAAAAAATCACATTTCGAGTAAAACGCGTTTTAAAGTATGACATCTTGGTTAAAGTAATGGCATCTGCTTTTACTAAAACATATGTAGTTTTTGTTCTAGTAAAAGGAAAATCATAAACTTGGTATTTTTATAAAGCTAATAAGATTGCCCATAAAATAAAATCATAAAAAAATTCGTCAATTTTTGGCAAAATTCATTGTTTTAGGGTAGTCGGATACCTTAAAGAAGGGATTCTGAATTTTTTGTTCGTCAACCATTTCGCTTATAAAGAAAGCGATTCCCCCTCAAACAAACTATTTTCCTTTTCTCTTACTCTTCTACATTTTCGATAGAGATAACTTTTAAAAACAATGAACTCCAAAAATTAAATACAATTATATACATAAATAATAGGGAAAAATTAAATATTATTAATGAATAAATGCATATAACATATAAAAATTTTAAGTTAAAATTAATTCTTTAAAAATATGTCGGTAAGGAAAAATAAGCTGTATAATTAGAATCAAATCATATACAAAAATTCAGTGTGGGGGAGGGACTAATATTATTGTAATTTGATATATATTTAATACCAGAAAATGATACGTAATGTCTAATATATTGATGCTTTTTTCCCTTCTTGTTAGAAATCTAAAATCCCTATAAAATATATCCAGTTTCTCAGAAAAGTTATTACAACCGTATTTAAGATATTTTGTTTTAAAATTTGACGAAACAGAATTATTATAAATCTTAATGTTCCCTGGTTTAGAAATGTAGCTTCATATCTAATAAACTGTACAATCTGAAAAAGAATTTCCTAAACTAATTTGTTTTATGGCCTCTTTCTGAAGAAAAAGATGAATCCTCGTTTTTTTCCCCATTTATAAAGCATTTACGTAGTTAATATTAATTTTAATTTTAATAGTTAACTCGATAAAGTGACTAATGTAACAATGTATCTAATTGCATTAAAACATATTCATAAGTAATAGAAATAATAATAATTCTTTAATGTATCAAGATATTTCAACTGTTGTTACACATCGTTAAATGTGACTACCTTCAGAGCACTTTTTTTGAAATATATAAATTTTCAACTAAATAAACACATTTTTAATTGAAATGGGGTATAAAACTAGGAATTCAAGTACAATTTCCACAAAATTAAAAATAATTTTGGATATATTGGGAATTTTGAGTGAAATTTAAATGAAAATTTGCAGTTACGGTAAGGCTTGTATTAAAAATTCTAATTAATATATTCGAATATCATTTATGCAGTACATAAACAGTATTATTATATGTGCTTAGAATTATAAAATTTGTAATACTTTTGAAAGTTTTTGAATTATGTCATTTTTTATGAAAGAACTCAATTTCTTACATAAACCTAATGTTATTTTCTCACAAAAAGTGCAATAAAATACATAAATATATACATAGAGATTTAATAATAGTCTAGACTATAGAGATAAATTTAAATAAAACATTGTCTGAAAATTTCAATTCAATATTTTAAAAAGAAAATCTGTAGTAAACTTTACCGTGAAGCAAAAAATTGAAAAACATAGTTTCTCGGAAAATGCATTTAAAGATTTTAATACAGTATAATAATTTTTCTACTAATTGTACATTTTTTAAACTCACTATATTTATAGGCCAAGATCTCTTTAGCTTCATGTTTAACTAATCTGGACATTTGTTTAATCTTTTGCTGTTTTCTAGAGAGTTTTATAAACTATAACAAATATCGTTTTCAATAAAATTTTGATGAAAAATTGCAGTTACACAAAATTCTAATAAATGTATGCAGATAATACCTACACAGTAGGTGAATAACCTCTTTATATGTGTTAGAAATTAAAAGATTTGAAATAGTTTTGAAAATTTTTTAAATATGCTAAATTTTATGCAAGAAACCGATTTTTTAAAAAATTAATGGTTTTTTTTTATAAAAAAGCAATAAACTACATAAATATATACACAGAGATTAGATTTTGATTCAAAACACAGATATAACTAAATAAAACGTGTTCTGAAAATTTCAATTCAATATCTTAAAAATATTTTGAGTAGGGACGTACTTCCGGTTCTGTAAACTCCATTTCCGGTTTACTAATTATGCTATAACTTTGCTTCTAAATATCGTAGAAATAAAAATAGAGTGTTTTTGGAATCTTAAATGTATGGGCTATAAGATAAAAGCATAAAAGAAATTTCGAAAGTTTTCACCAAAACGGCGAATTTAGGGTAGTCACATACCTTAATAAAAAAAATGTAATTTAGGTGTTGCCTTCTTGAAGACAAATAGGGATAAAATACAGCAATGTCTTCTGACATTGTGATGCTCCCAAATCATTAATAAGACACCCAGCAATGAATAAAATATACTCTATACAAACTTGGCTAATTAAGGTATCCAATTACCCTAAAACTTTGAATTTTGCCAAAAATTGACAACTTTTTTTATAATTTTATTTTATAGGCCATTTATTAGCTTTATAAAAAAAGTTTATTATTTCCCATTCCGTCAAGAAAAACTGAAAGTGTTTTAGTGAAACAGATGCCCTTACTTTAAGCAAGATGTCATACTTTGAATCGAGTGTTAATTGAAATGTGTTTTTTTTTAAATGGTCAAACGGGGACAGCGATTGCTAAAAAAGTTTTAAAAATAACTAACTGAAATTTTTCGTGTATGTTCTATATAAGAGTAGAAGTATTTTAACTTTCAGATTTATCAATCACTGTTTTATTACAAAATTTACAGTCCCTTATGTGAATATAACCACTGTTTCTTTAAGCAATTTCATGTAATAACAAAAATAAAGTGCTCTAGTTTTTGTAAAAATTAAAATATCTCTTATCCTGAAGGTCATTTGGAAAATGAATAACATAGCAACACATCAGAATTGAAAAAATTGAAAATCTGTTGATAAACTTTTAGTACAGAATGGTCCACGTTTATGTTATTTTTTGTCAAACTTACCCATTTTTCCCATTTTAGTAATAATAGCTTCTTTTTCTGTTCTGAACTTTAGCCTAATTTTCTTAAAATGTACTAAATGAATCTAAAAACAACAAAAAAAATCGCCATATCTCCATTTTTTTTAAAAAAAAGTTGTTGCAAGTAGTCGGATACCTTTAACATCAAAAGCATTTATGTGCGTTAAGTGTGGTTTACCTAACAAAACTCTTCTCAACCATATATTATAGGGCAGTACTACTTACTTGATACTTTAATCTGAAGTCTTCCGAAAGTTATACTCAAATCCGCTTTTTAATATCTCAGATGGATTAATTTAAAAATCTTTTAAAGAGTTATTTACCATATTACTTTATTATTTAACCAATGATAGTACTCATGCAGCAGTTTCTCAACCATTGGGCTTTATTGTATTAACATCCTCATTTCTATAAGTTACAATTCTAATTATATATCATATATATAATATATATAGGTATATATATTATAAATATTCACTAGCCAAGGCTCTTATACCAAACAACGTCATTCAGCCCAAAAGGTTAATTTAGGGAAATATGCTTTAGAATCCCCTTTAGTATTATAATTTATCGTAAGCATTTATTTTATGTGAGAAGAAAATACTCATCCAATTAGTTACCGCTAAACTCAGAAATGCACAAAAACAAGGTAATTTGGTTTTATTTCATTAAATCCCTAGGAATTCTCTGATGAAAATGTTTTGATTTAAGTTGTAGTAGGTACCGAAGCTTGAAGAGTGATAACATAGGCAAAGTGTAGGAAACTAGTAAATAGAGTGTAACACTAGAACGTCCGTCGGTATCGTTTGGACATAAGCTCTTTTAATTAGTTTGCCTACCGCATTTTTGCAGGGAAATGGAAAATATTTCGCGACTTTTAATTATTTTCTACGGTGATTACACATGAAATATTTTGTGGTTCTAGGTTAATTAATAAGGTTGACAACTAATTATACCTAGAAGGTCCACTGTGTCGTTTCAACACTAAAGCAATTTATAATAAAAATAGTTGTCGTTCAACAAAAGATAGATCACTAATTAGGTACCATTAGTAAAAAAACTTTTGGAAGTAATATCAAATATTTATTTAATCTTTCATGCAGTGGTATTGTGTTCACAGCTGAAATGAGTCAGTTATAGTTAAATTGTTGTGTGTAAGTGTTTCGTTACATAGCAATTGCCTATCTGCTCATAAAAAAAAATTCATTCTATTTTCGAACCTTATGCAGAGCAGACACACTGAAACGATGACATGTAGAAAAGGTCTAAAGTCCTAATGAAATTGATAATTGGTTGTGAGAGTTTACTGAGAACAAATCTAATAGTGGTTAGCTGCCTTTCTCTAATTTAGATACCGATGAAGACAAGATTAAGTGAAAGTGACTGCGAAGAATCTGATGAAAGCGCAGAGGAAATTGATAATATTCCAGTAAATCCTGATATATAATTTCGGGAGGGATGACAAAGATTGGATACCGCATATTAGTAAAGTTCCTGGCAGATTTGCGATTGGAAATGTTTTACTACAAAGCAGTGGTCCAACAAGCTTAGCGTAACTTAATGTCAACGTCAGTTTCTTATGATGTAAAAAGTCATACCATATGATAATTATATGAAAAATAAAAAATGCATAAAACTAATCCCAATTAAATAGTTCTGTAATTATTTAGTTATTACAATTATTTTACATATTTTATATCGAGATGTTAAAACGACACCGCTGGACATTCAAGGGTAATCCAATTCCAGCACGTTCTAGTGTTAATTCAAAAAAGAAATTTTTGGAAATAGTAATTTAAATTTAAAAGGAAACTGGGAGAATAGAGTCGGTCATTAATTGTATAAATAATTGATATATACTATTAAGTAATGCCAGACAATAAAAATATCCTCGTTCTAAGAATTTTTAATCAATAAAAATCTCTTTCAAGAGATATCTAGAACTATTAAAAGACACTTAAAGACATAAAAAAATTAATTTTTGAGTACTTTTTCCCTTTCAGTTTAACGCCTTCTAGTTTAGAAAACACAAAAAGTAAAGAGCAAATAACCAAAAATAAAATTTCCTTTTCAAGTGTACCGGAACTATTCACCGAAATATCTATTATCCTGTAAAACTCTTCTGATCATAATTCCGAGAAAAATATTACTTTTTTCTAATAATTTATAAAAATTCTACTGATTCCAAATGAATGTCAACATGAAAAATTTACACCCATGTTAAAAAAATGAGATTTTTTTTTCGAATTTACTTTAATACTGAAGGAAATGTTCTACACTGTTTCAATGATAAAAGCAATGCAGCACATTTTTTTTAATTCTAGCTAAAGTACTTTTATTATTTCATCAATTTGCTTTTAAGAGAAATTGAATTATTAGATATACAAAGTCACATATTTTTATTCCATTAAGACATTTTTCAAACGAAATTTCTTTTTTCTTATACAGATGCTTATTACCCAGTGAAAAGCTAAACTAACTATATAAGTTGATGTATTCGATTTTGAAAAAAAGCGTATAAATTGATTTACTCATGTTTCCAGCAGATTTCAGAGGGGGGGGGGAAGAATGTAGATGCACACATGAAGTAACTTCAGTGTAAAGGAAATCAATCTTTCCTGATAACATCATACTTTTTGAAAAATACTGACATTTATTATCTATTTATTACACATGCTAAGAAATTTAAGATCCAGCACTTCACTTAGAATTTAATTGTGGTTAGAAATTAATTTAACATTCTCCGTCATTGATTTGTAATATTAAATATTATCCCGCATGTCTAAGTTTTCAATTGCGACTATATATAATGGTTAAAACAGAAAATGTCTACGACTGGAATTATGAAACTGTACAAGACAGACAGTGATCTAAATAGTTCTTTTGTTTCGAGTAACTGCATAACAATCTCTAAGCTTGAGAGATGTATAAAAAATGAGCTACTTAAGGGAGACAATTTTAATCAACTAAGCAGAGATGGAGAAACAAATGCAAGCGACAGAGAAATGGAACTGCTTTTTAAAGGCAAATTTCCAGCACAGACTCGACGTCTGAAATTAAATCTATGTCAACTACTGTAATAGGAAGTGCTATAATCGCTGTTTGAGGAAGTCGCCATATGAGATCGCGACACAAGCTCAGCTTATAAAATTTATCTTCCCGATTGCTTTTGAGAAGAATTTTTGTTGTATAAGGATTGCCCAGTTGAAAAGTGGGCAAGTTGAATAAAAAGAATACCTTTATTGAAAACCAAAATAAATCACTATGGACGTTGTAACATAGATCCCATAGTTTCGGCAGTAGGTCTATGCCATCGCTGTTAGAAGATCGTGGTTGATTCTCGAGGAAGTCCTCCACAGTTTCCTCTACCTCATCGTCCAAATGGAAACGTAATGCTCTTTAAAGTGGAAAAAATGCAGGTTTCACGAAGACAAATCCTGACTGTACGGTGGGTGTTCCAACACTTTTCATCAGAATTTTCTTAAAGTGGTCTGGATTTTACGAGAGACATTTGGGCCGGCATTGATGTGGACATCTGTTATTGATTGCCACCCTTCACGAAAACTATGACACCAGTTGTTCGAACTAAACAGCGCTTGCCACAAACTTCCCTATTCGCTGATGCTCGCATCCAGCTCACCTCCGCAATCAGAAGCCAAACCACTCATTGTACCGATCTGAATGCATTCATGAATAGCAAGACTTTAGATGTATTTTCTCAACCACGAACAGGTTTCTTTATTGCTGAGGGTATGTAGTGTACACCTCATTCCTCCCTTTATAGTCATGTTCGGTGGCGCTACTATAGCTGCAGTCATTGTGACACAATTGCACGTGTCCACTTTTCATTTGATAAACGTTTATACTACGTGACAATGATATTACAACATCATAAAGGAGTGAGGAGAAAATGAAGAAACTCTGCAACTGAAAGAGATGGGATAAGAATGAGCAATAAGTGATCTTACAATGATAATCGTAACACAGAGCGAAAACTATGTCAGTTTAATTGGTTGTAGAACCACTATGTAAGGAGATTACATGAATAAGATGACAAGATTTTAATAGTGATAAAGCGGGACACCATTGCCCAAGAGGAGGGCTGGATTCTTGATTAAAAATGTTATTTATATATGGAGCAGCAATATATATATATATATTACATTTCACCATAAAAACATTTTACAAATATTTTATTAAAAATTATGTACATTAAAACTATATACCATTACCATACAAATAATCATATAATAATATATTATAGTATTATTTTATTCTTCGGTATATTTCTGATATTTGAGGGAATTTTTTGTATATTGCTGTCGTTGTTTAAAAGGCCATGAAATTTTTCACAAGAATTTATTAAATTATAATCCACACATAAAATGGCTTTCAAAGTCTCAATTAAATAATTGTGATTTTTCTTATGTCCCCACTTTATTTAATGTATAAAGAAACCCGTTCAATGGCAGCATTAGTTCCTGTTAAGAACAGTGTATTCTTATAAATTTTAGTGAATTTGTATGGAACAATAATTCACTAAATTAGAACATATTCCTCTAACTCTTTGTTTTCTGTTGGGATTTTTGCTTATGCCCAAGACATTGGGCATAAGTCCAAGCTTTGGGCTTTTAACTTATCAATATATTTTTTTAATACAGATACTTCATTAAAAATCATTTTAGGAAATATTACTATAAAGGACATTTTGAGTAATGTGATCGAATGAATTTTGAACATCATTCTAATTAAGTTCTCGTTTTAATATATCTAATGAAAATGTTCAATATCATTATGTGTGCAATGTATCACACACTATTCTAAATAATCTATGCAGTTAACACTATAAAATTAACAAAAATAATAAAAACTCATTCGTATGTGCCAAACCAATATCCTCTATGTGTACTTTTTGGTGATTTCGATATTTTGACTATTATGACTAGTTTTCTAACCAAAGTTTAGTATAAAAAGGCTGGTAAGGGACTTTAAGCATTATACAGTGATTTGTGGTTTGCTAGAAAAATATGCTATATGTGTATCAGCCAGAAAATTGTCAAATAAAAACATCTCAAATTTATACATTTGCTCATAGCAGATGCTGCCTTGACAATGACAATATCCTTACGAAATAGCCGCATGGCCACCAAA